>QVOB01006284.1:0-61523 GCA_014839585.1 Pseudomyrmex concolor
TCGATTTAAAGCTTTGCGTTAATCGTTTTCTTTCTCTTTCTATTTCTCCCTCTTACGTTATATCACAAAACCATTCATTTATCTCAAGTAGACTCGAGCGTGTGATCGCTCGACGCTTCTGATAATGGATCGATAAGTCGTATATTTGAGCAGCATTTTGAGCGCCTACTCCACTTCATTGAGAAAGACGACGATGAAAAGACGGCGTTCCCCACGGTGTGTTCGTCTCTTTTACGCCGAGAGTTCTATACTCGCGTGCTCCAGCACCATAATCCATAAATCACCGAGGTGAAGGCCTCGATTCTTTATAGGTTATGGAATAGTATACGGGCCTCTCGTGCAGTCGATATACCCACCACCATCACCGTAGCCGCCACCGACCCCGTTCGATACCTCCGCGATGTCCCGTTCACGCTTTTATTTATTTCCGCGGAGTTAACGAACGAGACGCTGGGCCCATTGTACGCCTCCATCGGCCGGCGCGCCAGTACGCGACATCCTTTTTACGATCGATTTGCAGAGACGGCCATTTTTGCCGGCATTTACACCGGCAACCTGTAATCCCATAAATCAGCTATCCTTGCTGCGGTTCTATCTGATCCCTCGCATCCTTTCTCTCTCTCTCTCTCTCTTTCTCTCGATTCTTCGCGAGAGGTGACTATGTATGTATGTCGCGCCGCCGCGCTTATTCTCACAACGAATTGCCCGGAATTTCTTTTCGCGAGGATAATTCCGCGACAGTATTAGCGATATTTCTTAGAGACCGGAATGAAAGAGAGAGAGAGAGAGAGAGAGAGAATATTAAAACAAGATAGTTGTCAGCAATGTATCGGTGGACTTTTTTTTTCTTGCGCGCACACACGTTGATTTACGTTCGTACGTGCGGTATGGAACAGCGTCGTGCGAGATTTTACAGCGACGTGAGTCTCGCGATAATGTGGGTCAACGTTTCCTTATAGCTTTGCATCGACTTGTTTATATCTCATTAGAATATCGGATGACATCGATCCTGCCAAGCACACTAAGAGTCCTTTATCTCGACCAGTAACGTTGGCGCTTTAATGCAACAAAGTGTATAGTCTGTATGTAAAAATACACACTACACGTATATCAGACATCTATAAAGGAAATATTTAAAACAAGCATTTTATTTTTGAAATGAAAGTACGTGAAAGATACAGAAAACTTTTACTCTTGCAATAATTTTCCCCTTTTTTTTCAAGATCGAACGTATATAAGGTACAACTTCGTGTAGCTACAATAAGTAAAAGTATTGCGATGTGCCAAGAGACGCCATTTTTCGCAAAGGAGAATTCTACACACACGATCATTGTGTCTTCTTCTTTACATTCTCGCGCATACGAGCACAGAGGGTCCAGAGGGTGGGTTAACTCTGGAGGCAGTATGAGATGGCACAGCGCGGAGGGAGAGAACAGGGTGTATGTGGAGGCGCGCACACACACATATACACACACACACATACACACACACGTACGCACACATACGTAACGGAGGAGGGTACACCTCGGCCGCCCCCGAGCTGCGCAGAAGTTCCTTCCTTCCGCTTGATCGACATCGATTCCAAGATGGCGGCCGGTCGGTGGTGCGCTCACGGCATACATATCGGCCCATTCTACGAGCCACCCCGCCCTTAGGGGAACCCCTTTTTGCCTCTACGATCCACCCCCTCCGCCACCCATCCTGACGTGCTCGTCCACATCGTGGAGGGTGAGGTCGTTCTGGGGATGTCAGGGTGGTGGGGGTTGGGGGAGGTATAGTCGGCTCACGAGATGTCCGGGCCGATATCGGAATCGCATTAGAACGCCGCGCCACTTTCGCCCCCGGGAACACCGAACTACCCTCGCTTCACATCCATCCACCCTCTCCCCGCTCGCTTCTCCACGCCCGTCGCCCGTGACTCCTTTTTCCTTCGGCTGGCTCCAGGAATATCGGAGGAGTCACGACCACGCCTGCCTCGACTCGCCGACGTGCCTCGGGCCCGAAATACCGTCTACTTATACGCGCTGAGTATAGAATATTCCTTCCTTTTTTCCTTTAGGGGCTTCATGAAGTTTCCAGTAGCTTAAACTTAACGTTTCGTCTTTTGTAAGGCTGTTAGACATTTTACGCTGTTCGCTTTGTAATAAATGGATCTCACACGTGAGAGGATTTAATTTCGCGAATATACGATAACAAAAGTTTTTATCGATCCAAAATTTATTTAAAATTTACTCTTGAAAAAGTTAGATCGAAAAACGATACGAGTTGCATTATTTTTTTCTAGATGTGTTTCTTCAGCTTTCCGATTGAAAAGAAAAATAATGTTTTTTTCATATTAAAACTACGAATTTAATTGAAACAATGTGTTTCATTAAACATGCTGATACATCTTTTAAATGGACGTCACTCTTCTCGCGCAATCAATTGCTTTATTTCGAGAAACGCGGCGCGGCGGCGATTGACTTTTGAACTGCGACCGATCGGAAACAAATGGCAATGCTATAGACGTAGACTTTGACAAGGATATAACTTATATACGCGACGCAAACACAAGAGAGCAAGAACAAGAACCGTAATAAGCTTCAATAAGTATAAAATTTCTTGCTTGCACAAGAAAATGAGGTCCCGCTCAAACATCCTTATCGAGCCGGTTCACGAGCCGCTGCTCGTTAAAGATGCTCGTTCAATTTCGTATGCTCACGCTCGCGGAGAACAAACGATTGAGAAGGATAACCAGTATGTCTCGTTGCGAAGGATACGCGACCTGTCAGAATAAACAGATAAGAGAGAGAGAGAGAGGAGAGAGACCGACTCGAGAGCAAAGCCGATTAGGATCCTATCTCGAGATCGAAATTTTCGTCTCTTCTTACGCGGCTCATCTGGGGAATTTTCATTCTCCCTTTCCCCTCGTTTCTTACTCCTGTGTGTAGGAAAAGAAATTCCACGTCGTTCCTTTCGACGCGCGGACAGAAATTTTCTCCACAGAATTCCGAGAAAACGGGAAAAAGACAGGCGCGTGGAAAAGACGCGCACGTCATCAACGAGACGCTAAAAAGTTCTGAACAATGTTCCGGAAGTAATCCCTGAAATAACGGTCCACGCCCGATAAAATCCGGAAGATGGTTTCTTTGTTGCGCGCGCGGAAAAACAGGATAGGAGGAAAGTGCTCGGATATTTTTCTTCTCCTCTGGGAACACACGCGTGCGTATCGCGCACGTGTGCACGTGGAGGCGGCGCGGGAGGAAAACGGTAAAAGGAGAGAAGGGGAGGCGATTGGGAGAGGATTATGCTTACGTAGAAAAAGAAGGTGAGGCTTAATGCGGGAGTGGGGAGGGATTGACGGGGGAAGACGGGGAGACGTGTGCGAGGAAGAGAACGCGGAAGATTGATCTGTCGCGCGCGTTCTCGTATATATCGCCGATACGCGCGTTTTATTCGCTCGCACTCCTACCACCGCAGGTACCATCCGCACACGCGCCTCGCCGCACAATTCTTCCTCCGCGGGAAGGCTCTCTCTCTCTCTCTGCGGAGGCGGCGCGCGCGCGCCGAAAAGAGACGCGCGCGGATATAATCGTGTAAACCGCCGCACCTGTATCTGAGGGTTCGCGAGAAGGTAGGCCCGCGTAAACATATTTATACCGTTTCTGAGAGGCAGCGACAACTCGACGCCGCGGTACTCGTGAAACTTTAAGTGATCCCCGAGTTTAGGTGCGCGAGAATACGCTCTAAATTATTCACGTGACATCCCGACTTCAAGTCCGGGAAAACGGATTCAGCCGAAGTGTCTCTTGTTATCGTTATCCGTTTCTTTTTTTTGCAGGGAATTTTCTATAAACTTAATTCGCGTGTATCGCGAGGAACGGATTTTTAGTGTATATAAAAATAGATAGAGAGGCACATTTTAAAATCGAATTACACATATTTTACAAATTATAATAATTTATACATATATGTATATATATATATATATCAAAATAAAGAACGAAAAAAAGTTATCATATATTTTGAGTATAAACATTGCTCTAAAAATATATAAATTTTGTTTGCAGTCGATTTGATATCGCGTTTCAATTCTTATCTGCGAACTTTTCGCGTGTTCGGCGAAATTAACATACGCGGAAAGTTTGTAGCCTAAATCATACATAAATAAGAGGCGCTGTAAATGTTAAGATAATGGATCGGCTTTCGCGCGATCGGATAGGATCATAAATTGACCTTGGTAGCGGGGGTGGATTGCGTTTCAGGAATATTTAACATAAAATTGAATTTCGTTATAACGAGGAACGCGCGCGCGCGTTCGCTGCTTGGATGAGGGAGATGCTTACGGCGTGCAAGAAATCGACTCTTGAAATTATTGCCCGTGGAAGGGCGAATCGAGCGGCGATTATTCAAACGAAACCTTTAACAAGATTCCCGCCAATCAGCTGCCGTAATGATCCTCGACCGCCAAAGAGAAGTTTTCCCCCTTCTTCTTGCTAGCATTTGCTTGCGAAACGACTTCGGGAATGGCACAAGAAAAGGGTGAAAAGGAAGAGATTTTTGGATCTTTTTGCGAGCAATATCGGATATGGTGTTCTATGTGATAATCTCTGCGAAAAGAAGAAAGTAGTTTTTCACGCGATGCTGCAAGATACAAGAAAAAAGAAGGAGATCATTAAAAAAGAAAAAACAAATCTCCAATTTATACGTACTGTTTTTATGAACATCAATTGCAATAGTTGTCCAACGTGGCTTTTTCATTATTCGTTTGATACACAACTATACGTTCTTATCCGGCATTAAACCAGATTGGAGCGACATTATTTCGTGCAAATAAAGATCAAACATAGAATTCAGACCTGCCGCGCTTTACAGCCTGTCGGGCAACGCGACTTTCTCTCTCTCTCTCTCTCTCGGAGGTGCACGTCAGATTTCTCATTACGTGAAATCTACACAAACGCTTGTGCACGCACGCATTTCCTTCGCTGACTACCACCGTTGATACTCGATCATGCGCCGCGGCGGCAGGGCGGATAGAGAGCAGAGGGCGACGGACGAATAAGGGGGCGGAAAAGTGCGCGAGACGGAGGAAGGAAATGGCGAGCGGAGAAGGTCGGGTAGTTTCGAAAATTCCCATCGCAGTCTGGAGTTGCGCGCCCGGCTTTTCCGACGCCTCTTCCCGTTCGCCTCTTCCATTTCCTCTCTCCGTACTCTTCCTCCTCCTTTTTTCCCGCCTGCCTTTGCCCGCTCTCCGACTCCGCCACGTCACAACCTCTCACCGCGCATCCTCTCGTCCTCTTCTCGTCGATCCGCCTGCACTCCGCCTGCACACTCTCTCTCTCTCTCTCTCTCTCTTTCTCTCCGCGGGCGCTCTCACCCCGTTTTACCCGGGCGAGCGCAAATTTATTCCGTCGACTCGGCGACGGCGGCAGGCGGAATCGCAGTACTTTATACTCGTCGAGAATCGATAGACAGCCGCGTACGGATATGGAAGCACTATATTTTCCCTCGTCGCACCTCCGTGTCGTTCTCGCAGAAGCCTTGTTGTCAATAAAGAGAAAAAGAGAGAGAGAGAGAGAGAGAGGAAAAAAGAGGAAGAGAGAAAGAGCACTTTCCTCTGACACGGGACTTTCATTACTTCTTTGCTCACCCGCGGTCGTCGACCGCATTTCTCGAAAACCGGATATCTTTCGACACGAGATTTTCCGCAAAGTTGCTCGCTTCGATTCGTAATGGAAATATTTGATGGCGATCGTGCCGTGTTTTTTCCGCGTGATTAATCGCGAAACGCACAAATTTAACGCTCAAAAAATTATTGCAAGTCAATTATTGTTCTCGCGATTCGCTAGTGTATGTTAGGCAGCGAAATATGAAAATTCTTTTCAATATATATACATATATTTTTTTTTCGATCGAGTTGGGAAAACATTTTCAGCGAAATATTTCTCAGTTAAACCTAACGTCATCTCTTCGAGTGTGAAACAAAATTCTGCAAGGCAATAAACGCTCCAATCTTTCTTTTTTTTGTCCTTTTTTTTTTTTATTTCTGCTTGTTGAGGATCACTAAAACGCGAATACGGCAGTCTCTTTTCATCACTTTTCCTCTTTCATTACTCCTATATTATAAATACAGAGAAGATGGAACCTCCATCTTGAAGCCATAGATGGTTACCCGCAACGGTGGTTAAAGAAAGTGAGAAAGAAAGTCAGATTTTTAGAGACTGGTCCGATGCACAGCCGCGGGGCAACTTGGCAAAGCAACTTTTGGAAGCTTCTTCCTATCGTGAAAAACGTTACGGAGTCGTAGGCGGTAGAGGCTGTGAGAGAAGGGCGCGCGCAAAGAGAAAAAAAAAGAAGACGGGAAAGATTTAGAAGGTGGTAGGAGTCGAGTTGGAATCAAAGGAGTCCAAAGAGCTTTTCCGAGCTTCTCTCCCTCGCCCGGTTAGATTGAACTTCTTTTCCGCTCAGGAGTTTTCCTATTACTCCAAATTTTCAGTCGTGGCGAAGTCGCGGTCTCGCGATCTCTCGCCACGAGACGGGTTTACATACACGTTAATATATACGTGGGTTTTTATATACGGGCACATGCACAACTTGACGGCTACATTTGCGTGAGCAAACTACGTTAATTAATATCATGCTAGTAGTTCGTACGCAAGTTCTCGAATAAAATATCGCGAAGGAAAAAAATATAAACGCGCTTGCGAAACGAACCAAGTAGTTTCTTTCGCGTTTGTACACAATTTTACGTCGTTATATTGAAATTTCACCGTGTATTCAGTAATGTCCAAAACTTTTTTTTTTCAATTTTACGAGTTTCTCGCACACGTAAGTAAAATACATTCGCAATTTCCGTGTAAAAATCTCCGCACGAGGATCTCATATAGCTGATTGTTTGAAATATAATTTTCAATTTTTTTATAACTGCCAATCTCTAGAAATTTTAAAACTTGCTGGCAATTTTAAAAAATTGTTTTAAATTTTTCCAGTGAGCATTAACGACAAAAAAAGTAAACAATATTATATTCTAAAACAAAAATTACTCAAAGTTATAATTCCGAATATAAAATATACAATTTTTAATAAAAACTTTTTAAAAGAAATTTACTATTGAAATTAGAATATAAATTTCTTTTTTTGCACACACACACACAGAAGCAACTTGGAATTTTCAAGCTTAAAGTTCGAAATCGTGCGGACACATAACGATGCGTTAAGGCGTCTCATTAGTACCTCCGCTTTAAAGCAAGACTCTCCTACCCTCGTATTCTCTCTCTCACCCTTGACTGTGTCGCCTAAGTAAAAATCAATAATTCCTTTATCGTACAAATTAATGTTAAGTATATTCCACCCTCATACACGAAGTCTACTGCTGATACCTACTTCTTCGTTTCCTGCCGTTCCGTCTTGCATAATATCGCAAATCGCACCAGCATTGTCTACTTATCATATATGTTTGTGGAACAATTTTCTTTTTAATTTTTTAACTCTAGAGAATTTCGTACAATTTCTCGACCTGTATGAACGAATTTTTGTTGAATTTTTTTTTTTGAGAGAAGACCTTACCGCGGTTTTAAGCGTAAAAATTCCACTCACCCGTTATGCTTCGATGAAGAACACGAGATGCACGACGATAACGTTTTAATTGTCGGCTAATACACTACGCGACCTACGTGCTGTGTTTCTTATCAGGCGACGGCTTTTCAGACATGTAAGAAAAAAAGAAAACAAACAAACAAACAAATAGGCCACCCTGTTTCAACGTCTCTGCGTGTGCGCATATTAAATTGGGATAACGAAGACATGCTGCACATTACGAAGCCAGACCGTAGTTGTGTCAAGCATGCTTTTGCTTTTGTTCTTACCGAGGAAACCTTATACTTCTCTCTCTCTCTATTTTAACCATAGAATCCATACATATTACACAAACAAAAACCGCAAACACACACAAAAAAAAAAAAAAAATACAAATTATTACAGAACTATACGTACGTATATTTATGCGTAAGTAAATGTTTTAATGAGTGTAGTAACGTATTTGTTTTGATTTTTGTGTATGTTACAGGTAGGACGCGCATTTCTGGGCCAAGCAGAATTCGATCGATATTGCTCGCCAAATTCTCCGATGCATCGTGGGTCACGTCACGTGTCTCGCGACCTTGACTCCTCGCGGCATCGGAACGCTAAGAGGTTTACCTTGGTAAACCTCTGGTATCTCGGGATACCACTCGGAGTCTCGGTCAAGGGATTAAGACGGGGATATTGAACATCAGAGACGGCGAAAACGTGATGGGAAACAGAGGGCGAGAAAGGAAAGGACGACCACTGCTGTACATCGCGTTTAACCGCGCGTACCGTTCGTAATAATTGATTGAGTCTAATGAATTAAAGAGGATGCTACGGTATCGATAGCAAAAATTAAAGAGTTCTGGGTCATGAAGGCGGCGATAATCTCGGAACAGAGAAAGTACGAAACTTGGGGTGTTTGTTCGTTTTTCTCCTCCCTTCCTCCCCGTGTACTCAACCAACGTCTTATTCGGCGTCCACGTCGGAGCGCGGCACGGGAGAAAGCGCTGATTGTAAATTAGTTAAAGGAGATTCATTAGGCGACGCTGCCTTGGTTCTTAAGGCTGCAGTTTCTCCGCCTTTAGCTGTTTTTAAAGGGCCTCTCGGCGCGGCGTAATAACTGATCCGCGCAAACTGATCGTTCAAGTTTAAGTATAGGTATCACGCGTATACACAATTACGGAATAATTGTATTTAGGCGCGATTGTGTGTGGGTTTTAAACATTTTAAACGATTTTTATTCTTGAAAGAGTGTCAATAATAAAAAAAAATGTAAATAATGTAAATTATCTAATATGTACAGACTCGAAATGTAAGAAGAGGCACGTGTTTAACAAATATATAAATATTTGTTTAAGTGAGAAACTTATTTAAATATATTTGCGTGAATAATTACGTATAAATAATAGTTTTTTAAATTCAAATTACTTGTGCAAATAAATTAATTAAAATGCAATTTTCTTACATTCTTTTTTGTTTAACACGTTTTAAGTATAGAAAAATCGGCTTGAAGAAAAATCTTTGTACATACAAAGAAGCAAAACGTACACCTATACCCATCGTCTTCATCGCTCGTCTCTGTATCTATGCGATATTACTTTTCGGCAGTCTTTACGCGCGGGCTTCGCGCGTCGACTTTCCAACGTTTCGCTCTCGCTGACGTGTTTTCAATTTAGAGAGATAAAAACGGTGGCGGTGCGAACCGAGGCAGCGGTGGATAGGCAAGACGAGAAGTTAGGTGGCGTGTTGGAGGACGCGCGGCGAGAAGGCAAGCGAGAGGCGGCAGTGTCTTCCGCATCCTCTGGGGAAATTATTGACAGTCAGCGAGGAAATGACGTCGTAAATACCACGCCGAGGCAAAGGCACCGGTCCGCGGCCTTCCCTCGTCGCTGATTTTTTTCTCTCCGCGTTCTGTCTTTTCCTTCTTTGTCTTTCCTTGTCGTGTTCCGCCTCGTCGTCCGTCGTCCGGCTCCTCCCGCATGTAATTCTGCGACGTTGTTTTCAGCGGCCGTGGTTCCGCAGTGCGGGGCGGAAAAATACACGCGCTCCGTATATATATATATATATACGCTTCGGGCCAGCGCCTATTTACGTGCCGCGGGAGAGGGAGAGAGAGAGAGAGAGAGAGAGGAGAGGGCGGACGGTTAATATTAAGAGCAAACCGCACATCGAAATTCTGCCGTCTGCTTAGACCGCGTCTCGTTGAAACGCGTTTTCTCGACGAAGTACGGCTCGTTTTTTTTTCCGCTGACACATTGATGCCACGGAAAATTTTTAAAGCTACTCACGAATAATTTTTTCAAATGCGTGAGCTAATTATATCGGGAGCTGAATAAAAACTGTATACGTATGTATGCCTCGAAATGCTCGACTAAAAATCACTTATTCAATTTTCGAAGTTAATCTTCTCTCAAAGCAAGAAGACAAAGTCATCTTATATTGCTCTCCTGTATTACTCGATGCGAAACATCCTGTGCATGCGTGTGTAAACATACATACACGCACACGCACACAATATCAGGTAATTATAATATTATTAAGTACCTGTAATATTTTTGACAATGTATAACGCTTCTCCGTTTACTTGTGGATATGTTAATTACTGTCCGATCTCATGAAGTTGAACATGCTTGATTAACGAGTAAACACAATCGCCTAATCCCAACAGCTTCGTAGTATGTAATTATCGTAAAATGATTAATTACCGCCGGGGATCGTCTCACCAATCTCGATTATTTGCTCGAGAAACATGCTTGACGTTGCGTTTCGCGAGCCGAGAATATTGCCTGAATATTACGACGCTCTCTTCGATTATAGGCCGAACATTCTCGCCACATGGCGAGAAGAGAAACGCATTATTCGCGAAAGCGATTCTTCCTTTCGCTCGGCAACTCGGTGCACGAAGACAAGAGTTTCTCCCCGCGAGAAGAAACTCTTACCGAAGGCGATAGCGTAAGGGAGAGGGCGACAAAGAGGGTGGACAGCGCGAAGGCGCGCATTCGGGATGGATGGAGAGGTGGTATAGCCGCATGCTGCGCAGGCCAAGAAGTGGCACAAGAAAGAGGTGGTGGTAGCGATGGATAAAGAGAATTATAATAAATTTGTCGGGGGTTTAAGAAGCGGAAACAATTCAGAACTGCGAGCGACTCTAAGGATGTGCTTATCGTTGCTTTTATTCAAATGGAAGTGGAAGGCGACGAGCTGCAACGGATGCGACCTGTATCTCCGCATCCTTGTTCCCCGTCTCACCGATCCTTCCCCGCGTATTTATACGCAATTTCTTTGTCTTTGTCTCTCTCTCTTTCTATCTCGAATTTCTGTTTCCGCGAAATGACTGACTGAAAGTATATCCATTATAACACATAGCTCGCGACAGCAATAAACTCGCGCGAGATTAAATTTATTTCTAAGTCCTCGCGCGTTTTTGTCTTGCGGAGTAGATGCCGAACTGTTGAAAGACTAATTCATTAAAGTGATCGAGATAACGCGGCAGACCAGAGTAGATAAACAGAACTGAAAACCTGGCTCTATACATATACCACGCCTTATACACGCCAGGTCGCCGATAACGGAACGGGGGGGAGAGCGCCTGTCGTAAGCGCGTTCTAACACGCGCACCGTGCGAATTTCATACGTCTTTCCGCCTTAATGACCGCGCTCATGACGTGAGAATGAAGAGGCAATTAAATTCAGCTTGTTAATGCTTAAAAGCTGACTTAGAAGAAAAGATAATAAAAAAAAAAAAAAAAAAAAGAATGAACGAACGGATTGTTTCTGCGGACCACCCTGCGGACAACCTTGTTTACGACATTCCTGGCAGCGAATTCTGACCAATCTTTACGGCGAACGGGGGACATACGCCGCGTCCGAGGGTGGCTCGAAATAAAAAAAATAAAAAAATAAAAAAAAAAACACACAAACATCTTCCATAGCGACGCGAGAACTCCGCGCGCACGCGCGTTGGTCCTTCGAGAATTAACACGAGGCGAATCGCGGGTCTTTTTAAGAGCGCAGCTGATATAGTTTAGGGCTGCAATAAAGACCGGACCGTAGCGTTTCCGATTTACGGCTTAATTAAAAACACGCGCGCCGGGACCGATACCGCACCGACTAAAACTCACCGCGAAGTGGCGTCGTGGTTTCTTAAAGTTTCTTAAATACGAGCCTCGGGGCTTTTAAACGCAAGTGCTCGGAGTGCATACCTTTATGAGCAACCGCGAGTCTTTTTTCAGTATTTTTTATTTTTTTATTTTTTTTTTTGTGTTGGCTTTTTACACCAACGGAAAAGATGACGTTCTCTCGTAACGATCTTGCGCGCGAGTCTCATCGCCTTCGAACGTATTAAAAGGTGACGCACGGTCACACGGATTTTGTAACTCGAGATTACAACACAAAGATCACGAGAGGAGAATAGCGCGACCCATGATAATTGGACATTTCAGGAGACTCGTGGAGGGTTTAAGAGTCTGTTTGTGGCCGCGCGTCTCGGATGTGTGCTGTTTCTCGTCAGCGCGTAGATACTTTGTTGTTTAAAACTGCGAGCCGATATAGTACGTACGCGACGACGTTTTTTATTATCTATGCAACACGGACATTAATTATTTTCTCGCAATATTGTCTTTTCGTACACCTAATTTTAGCTGCGCGAGATATTATTTCTCGTGTCTTTACGGGATTATGTTTTGATAGTAAAATTTCCTAGCTCGTTTGTCACGCGGCCGTCAGCGCGAGAATGATAAAAGATAGGATACGTGCGCCGGCGTGCGCACCCTTTCTTATGCTAAGCTTTCCTTAATTTTCTTCTTGTAGTCGGGGGCGGCGATGGAAATATTTTTCCTCAGACGCGCAACACGGTCGTCCTTCGTGATGCGAGCGTCCGCGCAAAAATCTTTTATATATCTACAAAAATTCGGTGCGCGTACATATACACGTATAAAGATAGGATACGCGCGCCGGCGAGCGAGTGAGCGAGCGAGCGCGCACACACGCACACACGAAAACGGGGTCGTCTCGCGGCTGGTTTTCCGCATAATCCCGCGCGACATAATATGGGGGTTTATCTCATGGAATCATGGTGGCTTAACGGGATGGTTTCCTTCCCCGGGTGCGGACCACGGTTTCCTCCAAGGCAAATCCACCCCCGTCGGAAGACAACGCACACCCTTGAATCCTCTGGGCCAACGTATACATTTCCGCCGCGTCGCGTCCGCCGTATATACGTCTTCAATTTCTCTTTCCACCGACCTCCCTTGATCCCCGGCGCGGCGAGATGCCGCGGGATTTGCCGTGTCCTTCCAGAAACTTGACAGGACTAGGAAGTCCCGGAGCTCGTAGCGAAAATATTACCTCCGTCCGACGAAAGATGGAGAAAAATGAAAACGGCTCGTTGATATCGGTGATACGAGAAGAGCCGCGCCGGAATATCGCCCGCGGCGATTGCACCGAATAATGTAAAAAAAAAAATAATAATAATAATAAAAAAGTCCGGGTATGTTGAGCAGATAAAAGCGTCGAGAATATTACACGATTGCTATATTAATATTGATAATTAAAAAGAATAAAATTTTCATGTATACCTGTTCGAGTAAAAAAATGACTTGTTTTAATCGAATATTGTATATTTGTATTTTATTTGAAAATCTCTCTTCCCGTTTCTCCCTTTCTCTCTAATATGTGTATATACTTTTGATTAAAAAAATCTATGTATGTTCGTGTGCATTTTCGTGGCACAAGTGCCACGTATCTACGCGCTTTCCCGCGAACAGAACCACCTCAATCGAACACGCGTGCTCAGGCTCGTGAAATTGTGGGTGGATGAACGCGGTCCTTTCGAGGTGAGGGACGTAGGCGAGGGAAAAGTTTTACTTGCTCAAGGAAGCGAAACACAATGCTCTCCGGGATGATAACGCGCTATCGGCAGGAGAAGTTCGTTAAACGGAAACGGCGAGGGTGGAATTGTGCGTATGCGAATCGAAAAAGGGAATGAGGAAGAAGGTGACTGCTGTTATTGATTCTAATGACATTCTCGCGCCGAGGGCTACGGCGCGCGAGGGTGTAATTGATATCCCAGAACACGAGTGTGCGCACATTGGATCAGTTTCTCATGCATTTTTTTTGCCATGACATATCTGTATACAAGGTGTCCGATAATAACAGTATCTCTTCTCGTGTGAGCAGATGTACTGGAAAAGTCTTTTATCAATTTGCGAATCTCGCAATGAGTTGCGAGATTCGCAAATTGATGAGTTATTAATTTATAAAAATCCGCGAATAAACGAAGAGAAGAGAAACCCGGCGTTTCGTGCGCTTCGCGGTTGCTAGCGTACACATATATACATATGTATACACACGCAGAAGAAATGAACACTTAGAACCAAATAAGAACACACAACTTTTAATGTGCGTAATATAACAGCTCATGCTCGTAGGCTCCCGTTTCTCATCGATGCCAGCTAACGCGATCAGCAATGATACTCATCGCTATGAGCAAACATCGCCGGTGACTTTATGTACTACGGCCAACGTACATATCCCGCGTGACATCGCAAATTGATACAATCATAGGCGCGCGCGCGATACATCGTACGATACAGACTCCGCGGGTTAATGTATATCTGACTCGCTACGAGGGAGTCATTAATTCAGACGCGGCGGCGGCGGCGCGACGGCAAGAGGGACCGTCTTTATTTATTTTACTCTCTCGGTTCCCATCGTGCGCGAGGTATGCGCGCGTTTTGTCTTGTTTTAGTGCACCTCCAAGTACAAACACAGCGATCATTAAATAACGTATCTTATTCGAAGCCGAGAGTCGGGGTGCGCGCACGCGCGCAGTTGGTAACTGCTGCACAAAGTGATCTCACGGTGACTTACGATCTTCTCTCTCTCCCTCTTTCTCTCTCTCTCTCTTTCTCTCTGTCATGGTATTTCGGCATTCGGAGTTACGGCAGCTATTAATTCGCGCAAGTATAAATTATTTCGTTTTAATAGGAACGTGTGTCTGTCGCGATATAAATTTCTGATCTTAAATTCAACGGACGGCGGTGTGTATAAATACGAGGGATCATAAAAAATTGCGACTCGCTCGGCGGTGTTTTTATTCGCGACAGAGCCCAGCTCGCGTCACTCCGACGACAAAATGCGCGCGATGCAAAGCTGCTTTGAAAAAAAAAAAAAAAAAAAAAAAAAAAAAAAAAAAAAAAAAAAATTTCTTTTATTGCGACATTAAACGCGTTTTGCAAACTTCGGCTGCTAAATCATCGCGATTGTATTGAAATTAATGGCCGGTATATCTAGTCGATAGTTAAATCATTACGGCGCTCTTGTGCGGTATTATAGCAGTAAAACCCCTTGCCGCGCGCATGCAGTTCTCGATATGAGTATCATTCGTGATAAATTTAACGAGTCGCAATTGCCATTATCGATTGGCACGGTGCGAATGCAAAATGAGCGCGATCATCGCAACAACGAACCGATTGTTTTGCCGTTGAATAATCCGCCTGTTCGGCAGAATCGTGTAAGAAATAAGACACACTCTCTCTCTCGTTTCTCTCGGAGGAAATAAGAAAAGCTCTTTGTGCCGAGTGAGGAATCAAAGAGAACAAATTTGTTCGCAAAAAAAAAAAAAAAATGTTTACCAACCACCACAGCGCAGGATCCGGCAGCCTGTTTTTTTTTTTCTTTTTGTTTTGTTTTTTTTTTTCAGAAAGACGGCTATTAGTCGAGCCGGTATTACATATAGCTGTTAAAGCCTCGCGAGTCAATTAACCCCGATTACAGGGAAACGAGATCTGAGAGTATAACGAACAAAATAACGAGTGTGAGGATACTTTACGCCGTTGGAACTGCATTTTCCGGCTTAACGCTGTAATTGAGTCCGATGCTGCACTTCATAGCTTTTTAACATTTTATTTGCGTTTCCATAATAAATCACTCTTGGCTGTGTTTATATCGATGGGCACTTATCACGTTAATCGATCGGATAATATATTCTGGAATTAAAATTATACACTGTTCTCTTATTGCGTTGCGAGATCTTTTTTTTTTTTTTTTTTTTTTTTTTTTTTTTTTTTTTTAAAAGAACGACATTTTTTTTTTCATCGAAATGAGAGTCTATCTCTCTAACGGTCGCGACAACGCTCGCTCGACGCAATTTATTTTCGTAATTCTTAAACGTTTGTCGGCGTTATGAGAAACATTCGTTTGTTTGTTTCACAAACGCGGGCAATAAATACCGCATAAATCTCGCGCCTGTTTAAAGAACACATTGCGGATGTTACTGTCGTCGCAAATTGTTCCCGCCAACTTGCCAAGAAATCGAACGAGAGTTTCGATTGCGCGTCTCGTATATATATATACGTAGGTATCTCTCGGGTGCCGCGAGGGCCATTAATCGAGTTTCATGACTGCGTAAATGGCCGCCGTGCCAGTTTCCGACGACGTTTCCATGGTCTCGCACATGTGCAGCACAGTCTTCGTTGCGGTCGTCGTCTCTTTGGCGTCGTTTCGCGGCGTTATATTTTCTTTTCGCGAGCGTGCGCGCGCGCAAAGCAGCTTGCGGTCGCACGCGGTGCGCCGCCATTTGCGCGGAACCGCGGCTTTGTATGGATATGTAAACGCACTTTACCTGCGGGAATTGCCGGGCATTGTGCCCGGTTCTTCGGGATAAGGGAAACGACATGCGAGCCCACCGAACGCGCGTTTGTATATACGCGTACACGCGCGACCGATTGCGCATTGGCTAAGTCGCCGCATTGAATACGGGCATTAAGCAAAATGTAACTACTGACGACTATTAATCTCGGCGATAGGCGAGATGTTTAATCCGAGAAAATCGAGTCGGGACCGTTTCAAAGCCGGCAGAAGACTACGTCTGATTGTGAGAAATCGCGGGGCTATTATATAGGCGGGCGCGCTGCGTTGATCTCACGCGTGTTTTGTCGTGCGGATCCGTTACCACGCTCGCTCGTGTGATTGCAATTTGTTACGAAATGGATTCGCGGCACGGCGACGCGTACAAAAGCACATACGAAATCAACCGTCGTTGATTGAAAAATATATATGTACAAGTTTTACTTCTATATCGTAGATTTTTACAAGTTTTTGTAAGTGTTACATACATATTTTTTGTTGCGCGTCCGCCACGCAAATTGTTTCCTCAATACTAGCGTGATTTTGATTGTGCGAAATCATTGTCTATGATCTTGGCGGTAAATTGCAAGTCATTATTGCCACTCATTGTCGACACTGACGAAGGCGCTGAAACGGGTTATGACAGATTCGTCCATTAAGAGTCCGGAGACCGGAAGAATAAGAGCCGCCAGATGACGATGATGATGACGCCGGTGAAAGCTCAAGATGATAGTGTCGTGGCATCACGCCGTGCTCCGCAGGGTATCCCGGCTTCAATGTGTGTCCCGTTGAGAATCGACAATTCAAAATATACCATGTTAAGGGTTTCCAGCGTTGTAGATTTGCCGCGAGGGTGTGTAACGGCGTGTTCCGCGCGGTTCTCATGAGGCGCGCGTAAGTGAGACGGAGAATTCAAGACTATCAATAATAATCTCGGCGCGATCACTTTCTTATGGGATTGTTTTAAAATTATTGCTGCTCTAAGTAAGGTTGTCGATGTCGTTTTCTATAAATAAACGAATACTAAGCAAATGTTCTAAAACTTATAATAGAATTTTAAAAAAAGTCAGAACAAATCAGGAAAAAAAATCATCAAACACTCGTCGACAACAAAAATTGGTATAAAACGCGATTTATAAAACAACGAAAATCTAATATCCCAATATTTTGTTTTTATTAAATTCTAACGGTCGCTTATAAATATATATATTATAAAAAATAAATAAATAAATACATATATATATTTTTTTATATGTTCAAGTGTATATGTGTTTTTTTTTTCATGCATTTTGTTCACTAATAAGCGGCAGATGTGTTGTTTCTACATTCGTAGCATTTCTTATCCCCTCTTGTTTTTATTTGCCTATGTCTATGACTCTATGGCACTATTAATTTGCAGAATGAGAGGCGCGCTAAATATGAAAAGGGTTTGCCTTAATGTTTCGTTGTGCACTGTAATCTTCGGCAACCCGTCAGTCCTCATGATACTTTAATTTCAGACATTCCCGTATATGAAAGTTCCTCTCCTAATGACATATCTAATTGTTACCGTCTTACCAAACTGTCATCTGGTAACTAATAATCTGTCTATCATCTGGCGTGTATTATCTATTTCTATGCGTGTGCCTCACTTATACTGTCGCCTTGATAAATGTAATTCCAACGGTGATCCGAAACGACGATTGTGTTACAACACATGCTCTTAATTTTCGCGTACACAATGTAATTTATATTTTATATCATGTAGCTGTATATCATATCGTTGTTTATATCTGCTGTCGTAACATATAAAAGCGCGATACGTGCGCGTACAAAATCTAAAGAGAGGGAAAAATTTTGCTCGGATACAAGACTCGCATCCTTCGCACGGTACAGACGCGGTATTTTTTTTTAATCTCGTACACGTATGTGCGCACACACATACGTGTACGAGCTATAAATATATATATCGTTTTATACCAGTGGCGCGTCAGGTGGCACCGTTATCCGTTTCCCACGGACTTCGGTCTTTATTATATCATTCGATCACAATGCACACCGAAACGTCTCGGGATCGAGTATGGAGAAGGCGGCCTCTGCACCTGCAGCCGGCTGCAGGCCCGCGGAGAAGTCCGTAAAATAACAGCTTCTACCACAATGATGGCGTAGCGAGCGCGCGGCAATTGAAGATACATATACGTGTCTTATTGCGATCGCACGTCGCGATAGACACGTTCCTGAATGCAGACCCACTTTGTTTCTGAAACGAATAAGGCGGTCCTTGCCCGGCTTTAAAGAGGCTATAAGAAGCAACAAAGCGCGTCGCGTGCACGGAAGAGTCAATTATAACCATGTAAGTATCGCGGACGATTGTGCGTGCGACAGTCTCTTATTTGCGAGTCTGCGAATTATTCGCCGCTCGGTGCCACTCGGCGCGCACACAGAACATTATCGGAGATGTACGAAAATTAGTTGCGCAGCCGTCTCATTACGTGTGAATACGATGATTGCTTGGATATTTCAGAAGCGAATTGTTTCCACCACGTGCACGCGAAAGTGAAGTAGACAGGATCACAAAATTACAATAATTTCTTAATGCTCATTCATTCTCGCGTTTGACTACAAATTTAAGCAAATAGTTTTTCCCATTACAATTTGGCTCTTGTTGATCTTTTTCGATTATTGTAAAATTAATTTTGTATTTTTAAAAACGAAAACCTCGGGCGCGCGCGTTTCACTTTCGCACACATGATGATATTTATCCTATTATCAGTTTCTTACGACACATTATCGACTTCCTCGATAACGAAAAACGACAGTGTATGACGTACACGCGTAAATATGAGAGATGATCGCAACGAAGACCAGAGCGTATAAATTGCCCCGCGCTTGAGGGCTGTTTTGTAAAGGCGCAGGGCTCGTTCGCTACTAAATGTGTATCCAGTGTCAGCAATTTATCAAGTTCTTACTGCGCTCGCATTAATAATGGGATTTATCAGGCAATATCGATCGATCTTCCGCGACCGGTGGAAACTTATATCATCATGATCTAAATTCACCTGAACCGGTTGTTCGCTCTCTCGCGCTCATGTCGACTGCGATGATTCCGTTTGAGATTTATCACTCGCTTACGGGTCCTCTCGCGATCATTTGTCACAAGTGCAAATTTGAATCTGCGCAAAATTGCGACGCTCGTGTGTTATCGACATGTTATTATCGATCGATTTTCCGCGAAACAGTTGCAGCTCGCGCAATTCTGTATAATCTGCGCAAGGTTATTATCGGACGTGTTTACACCACCGTTCACGACCGCCTCTTCGAGATCGTTTATTTTTAAACTTCACTCGTTAAATAGCTCCTGAGAATAAACAGTATCTCTCTTAAACGGTTTTATTTAAGTTTAAATCGGAAATTCTTTCGTTAGAAAGCATTTCGATTTTTACGCGCGCGGGCAAGTTACTTATCAGAGATAGACTTTTATAGAGTTACGAAATATACAAATTGTTTCTTTTACGCATGATATATACGCATGATCTCTATTAATACCTGTTCTTAAGTCAAAAGAAAATTAATTTCTAATGCGGATGAATGCGCGTCGTTGATTTATGTCGCCAACAGGTTTTGTTATTCAGGAAGCATAATTTTGCCTGCCGCAGAGATAATTTCTGGCGACATCTGTCTTTCACTTACGCATCGACCGATACGTTATTACACAATTAATAAACTTATTATGAGCGTTATAAATGCGCGCGCACACGTATGGCTATCGCTCGCGATCCTGTAACGACGCCTGTAAATTGCACAACCATGAAAAAAGGGGCGTCGATGCTCCTGCGCCCGGTTCGTTATTATTCTTGTCGATATTTCTTTCATCGTGGTGATCACGTTTTCATTCATTGCCCGCGACACGCGATGTGTCAAAGCTTTATGACATCAGGTTATAGCTGATGTTTCCGATAGGATATATTATTTACGTTTCATTTTCGACCGCATATATTACACGAGATATCGAGACGAAGAAGCAAAATCGACGTGTACGAGAGATGTGGCGCATCGATATATATTTATATTATTATATTTTATATTAATATTGTATTTTATATTGTATTTTATATTAATAGGCTCATATTCATCAAATACTTCATGCTGAATTTTATTGAGGAATTTTTTTAATATAATAGTTACGACAATGAAAAATTTTACGAGACTATGTACATGTCTGATAAATGAAATATCAGTCTCAGGCTGAAAAAAAAAAAAATGATTTCAATTTTAATAAAATAGTCTTTAAGAGTTATCTTATCCACGATAATTTTTTAACACGAATAAGACTTCATACATGATCTCTTCTCATGCTTGCTGTTATATTAATAGAAAATCAATGATTTGCTCAAATATATCCCCGATTGCGTTAGACAGATTTACAAACGTCCAGAGACGGAATTTTTTCGCTTCCGACCGACTTTTGATGCCGATCCGCCGAGTACCGTGTAAATGTACCGTTCGTTTCTCGCGATACGTGCAAATTATATAACCACGAAGGCTGCCGCCGCTTGTCAGCGTGTGGGCTGACCATCGATGCCTCTTTCATCGTCCGCAGGTTTTCATTCAGCCGGGACACGACACGCAATTGCACGGGACGAAGTTAAAGCTGCCGTTCTTCTTCTTACATCTCGCCCAATGGCCTTCGCCGTTTCGTCCACGTCGATGGGAATTTTTCGCGGACCTCCTTCTCCTCCTCCTTCTTTTTGCACTTCGGGTTCCCGCTGACCACCAACCGGAACTGGGTCAGCCTGTGTGTGACCGCGCGAAATTTAAATAATAACCGACCGCGCCTGTCGTTTTCGGAGCAATTTTGCATTACATAAATCAGTAGTTGCCGCACGCATGTATGTATCTTTTCGTATCGCAAAGAAGCCACGAGCAAACACGATCGCACCGGCAACATGTATGTTATATCAGTTTTTTTTTCTTTTACAAATCGATTTACACATTCCAAAGTGCACAATATTGTCGATGATTTACAGCTTCTGCGACACGAACGTGATTCCTGATCTTTAATGGCTATTCGAATTCTCGTGTAATATAGAGATAAATCGTTTTTTTTCTTTTTTTTTTTTTTATACGAAAACCACGAACTGTTTTTCGTGCAAACATGTTTTTTTTATTTTTTATTTTTTTATACGAATACACATCTTACGTGAACAATCTCACCTACTCTCGTCGGGATACGTACCATTCGCGCTTCATGTGGGCCAACTTTCGCCGTTCCCACACTTGGAGTTCCGTGGTCATTCCTCTTCTTATTTTCTTCCGTCGGTCGTCTTCGCGTTTTCAACCCTGCAATCTATCGCGGGCCCCACGCCACGCTAATTCTAGGGCTTCGAAATGCATCTTGGCGAAATCGTACGGGGCCAAACGGTCAAGAGGTTTAGGATGTGTAACCGTACGGTTTGGGGAACAGCAGTTGTTGTCTGCATAGCAAACAATTAAAATGCACAGACTCTGTTCTATCGCTTTCTCTTCTGCCTTCCATCATTGAAGATGAAGTTGAAACTCGCGCGAATACGAACAACACGAGTTCAAGTGGTAATGACTGTACTTTGCCTTAGAGCCGAAAAAGGCAGTTAAATGCAACCGCGGAGAGAGAGAGAGAGAGAGAGAGAGAGAGAGAGAAATCCTCGTAAATTCAACGCGAATGTTTTGCCGCTACTTCTAAGGATCCGTCTTTTAATATTTTACGAGAGGCTACTTTTTTCGCATTACTCTCTGGTGCCTACTCTCTCGCATTTATATTTATACGTCGCTATATATGCAGAAACGTGTATTAAATACTTACGAGCGTGAAAAAAGTTGTAGAAATTTAGAGATTCTATATGTAATTTAAAAAATTAAATGTTTTATTTACATTTTTTCTATTTATATGTTAAAATTATCTGTAACGCCACAGTTTTAGAATAAAAGCTGTAATATATAATCTGAAAAAATAAGTAAGTGAAAAAAAATCGTATCTTTATTATGAAAAGGATCTTCATTATGGAAAACGTATTGCCAGCTATGACGGCAAATAAACATCGGAGAGTAAACAATTGTGTGAGGCCTCCTCTCATTTTAGGACCCGTTTTGTGTGGAACCACTAAGTGGACTTTTGCGGCTCCTCTGACCAGCGTGAACCGCTATTTAAATATGGAGGAGGTGACTATACGCCATATACAATTACATGCTATATATGTATAAAGGAAAGAGAGTGAAAGTAGCTGCTTCGGAGCGGAGCTGCACGAAATACGACGTTTTTTCCTTCGCTTCGGCAATATATGTATATGTTATGTAGCATCTTAAGAATTATTCACGTAATAACGTCTTGTTCTTGGCTATAAAAAAGATAAAAACAAGTTTTAGCGATTATCTCGTATTAATTTTTCTTTTTTTGTATTTATTTTATACTTTAATTTCAAATTACATATCGTAAAAAATTAATTGTTCGGAAGCACACGCGATTCTCTATTACTCGCGAAGTTATATATTGTCTCCGATATCTCTCCCCGACAAAGCCAAAATGTAATCAGAAACCAGGTCGCCCCGGGACATCAAATTTGTTTCTGTCCGTTTTCAGGTAAAATAATATTCAGGAACACGAGCTGTGCGAACACGAGCTCACACATCGGATCGCCGTGAAAATCTAGTAGAACGTATTAGATTCTCTCTCCTTGTGTCTAGCCGATGATGCGATTTCAAATAAGTCTAAAAGACTCCGAGTGCCAGATGGCCTGCAGCGGTATATTCTCTTAACTGTACCTCACAATCTATAAATGATCTTGATGGAGTGTAAAAAATCTTAAATATTAAATAATGTATTTTTTTTATGCAACTGAATATTGGATAATATAGTTTTGGATTAAATTAATTAATAGATAGGGATTTGGACATTTTTGCTTTTAATGGATTCGCGGTACATGATGATAATTAAAATTGCTATTGCAAACGTAGCAAGAGCGACTCATAAATTTGTGTTACGCCATTAACTTACATCAGCTTGGAGCTATCTTCACGAAAATGGCTAAGTTAGGTTAGGGTTCGCTACACATGCCTCGTGTTGTTTTTTGCGTGTGATAGTGATTGATACCCTCTTTTCGTTCTGCCTTTCTTTTAAATTTTTTTTTATTCTTCTCCGCATTGCTCTCTCTCTCTCTCTCTCTCTCTCTCTCTCTCTGTGGCCGCGCTATTTGTCAGTAATCTACAGCAATCCGAGCGCTCCATTACGAATCGCGCACAAAGACACTGTTGGACCATTGTCCTTTGAAATGGATGCGAAGAAGGGAATCCTCTCCCTTGTCGAAATTAGGAGTGTTTGTCGTGTTGACAGATGAAGAATTCGGAACACCAGCCATTACGACGATGGACAAAGATTAAAATTATTGCATTCTGTCCGCACAATAATGTTGCGCGCGTACAAAAAAAATAAAAATATCTTTTCTTTATATACAATATATGTGTATGTGTGCGCACGCACGCGTACGTATCAGTGAATAAAATGATTTCTTGCTAATATATTTTGGTTTTTGCGTCAGCTCGTCGGAATTCTTTTCATACAACGACCGCAGTTCTCCGCGCGACTTAAGAAAACATTATTTTATTCCGCGAGTTGTTGAAGATTTCATTCGTAGTCACACGTGAATAAACACACGAATGGCCCAAGAGAGGATACGTTCTCGGATCTTTGAACGGTCAGAAGAGATCTTTGGAAATAGAGCTGCATCACTCGAAGAAATTTTCTCTTTTTCTTCATGTTTGCCTATCGGTCGGTAGCGCAACGGAACTCTTTGGGTACTCACTTGAGAGATTTCTGGTTCGGGGAGAAAAAATTGTCTTCTTAGCGAGTGAAAGTGCGTGTATGAATGCGTGAGTGTGTACTTGTTTGTCATAAGATATTGCAAATCGAAATATGATGAGAGAATGAAAAAAGAAAAGGAATTGTCCTGTGTCAGAAGACCGAATTGAAGTATATTTTCGGTATTAAGGAACGGGAGAAAGGGCGAAAAAGAGTGCGTCCGAGTAGAATGAGATTCAGCGTGGGACGCGTTCTTTTTGATCGGCGACATTAGATGCCGTCTAGGCGGTGCCTTGTCGCCGACGATAATAAAGAGAAGATCAGAACTGCGAGAGAGTGCGAGAGGGTTACAAACGAAAACAAAAGGGAAAAATGATTATATGGAGTAAAGAACAGAGCGACATTTTCGAGATGAATAATTTGACAAATATATATATACACACACACGCACAAATATTCCCGTACAATCTCGCATATTTTTTGGAATTATGAAGGGATTACGAGAAAATCCCGAGAAGATTACGCGCAATCACATACGCGCGTCGGCAACAATCGATATTTGGCAAATATAAATGTGTAAAATAAATATTATAAAACAGACGCATTCGCGCGCGAGCGCACACGATTTCAATGATATCTGTATTTGCTTCCAATTACGAGATACACGGCGGGCTGAGCGCGGCGCGGCGGCGTAATACCGACGGGAAACGGCGGCGCGGCGCGGTATCGATCATGGCGCCAGGCCTCCTGTAACGCGACCTCGGGAGAGATCGAACGAGGCTGATTTTCCGAAACGGGCGACGCGCGATTTCACGGGCGTTAACTCGAATCGGGCCGAACCCGTCGATAGGCGCTCGATCGCGACAAGATAAATGACCGTGTGCTCGGTCGACCAGCAAACCGGCACTATTCTCCCAATTATGTAGGGTCTCCATCAACCCCAGTGTCCACCTGTCGCCGGGAACAACATGATTGATGGACCACACGCGCGCGGTGCGTGCCTTTGCGCGACTTCCTCCCGATCGTCGTTCATCTCATCGGTCGCCGATCTCTCGCGCCGTCTGAAATTTGATATCAGTCGGCGCCATTGAAGCGAAGAAGCCGGTTTCACCCCGCCGGTTGTGCGCCGCCACTCTCGCAAACAGATTGAATCGGAAGATTCTCTCATCATCCGGTTTCGCCCACCTATACGAGCGTGTGTTGCTAATAATTTTAATCTACAGTTTCTGTGTTTTTTTTTTCTTTATCAGAGTTACTCTACGTTAAACGTTAACTCTCATTGGCTGCGTTCGGGGAGCACGCTATCTGCGCTATTCGCGCTAACGCTGTTCGAGGAGCTAGATGATAGTGTTATCAAACGCAATCGTGACGTTACTAGTGAAAGTGTTTTACGTCATAACTTCGCTAAAAACGCTATTCTATTCGAGGTGATATTGTTAGCGTTTGCAAGCTCCATGAACCTCTTGAACGCGTTGACTTTGAGACTGTCGATTGTTTAGATGTCTCAAATAAGTTAAAATTACTTCCAGTAAATAATAAAACTTTTGATTTATTAAGAGCCGGTTGTTCCACTTTCAGATAAATCTCAGCTTACTCGACAGGTTATCATCTAAAGAATAAGAACCTAGCGCATCTTCCTCCTGTTTTCTATTTCTACATATTTATCTGTTAGATATGACTTACACGGTACCGAGAGTGCCGTGTAATTTATCTTTTAGTTTAGTGTAATTTATCTTTTCTGGTCATTTACCAGATAAATAAATTTTACCGATACGTCGAACAATGCAAATCAGAGTTTTAACCATTAGATAGATTACCCGATACTTTATCTGAAGATGGAACAACCGGCCCTAAAATAACTAAAATATTTTAAATACAAGAAACAATTTTATCTTACTACAGCCAAATAACAAACATAAAATGATTTTTATAAGGAAAAAATTACATTATTAATACCTCTAGAATGATTTTTAAACTGCTCCTGATCAGTTTACGTTAACACTATTTGTTCGCATAATTTTGCACTCTAGGCACATTTTCTTTTTTGATTCACTCTTTCTAAAATTTCAAATTCTTTATTATCGCTTTCAGACGATGACGAATCTATAGCTCTTGCATTACGAATCTTAGCTCTTGCATCACGAATACTATTGCTGATAATAAATTTCTTCTATTTTTCATTATATTCAAATGCATTCAACTTAAAAAAGGTTAGACAACAGGACGCATAGAAGATGCCACGGCGCTAATGCCGTTCATGTAGCTCACTATTGCTAACGTTTTATTGGTTCTCCGAACGGATCTCGCAGCGTTTGCGTTTACAACGTGATAGCGAGCTCCCCGAACGCAGCCATTGTGTGTGTTAATAATTTTGAGTATATATTCAAATTAAACAATCGTTACACACAAAGTCGAAAAATTCATTATTATTGCGAGCGAGTTTCGTGCGAAACGCAAACGCAGGTGAGAATTGACACCTGGCCCCGTTAATTGGACGCCGTGCCGGCGCCTATGAATCTTTCCGCTGTGTAATAATCATTGTAATTATGTATTTATAAGTGACTACTAATATTCGGCAGCGAATATAATGCCACATTGTCAGTCAGTCGAGAGACTCTGTGACGCGCGCGCGCGTCGTACATTACGCGTTTGAAACACACCGTCACTACGATGAGACTCGGTTCTCGTCGTTGGTTTTACGCCGATGTTATAACGGACGTGTTTCTCTCTCTCTCTCTCTCTCTCTCTCTCTCTTCTGTAAAACGGTACCGCTACGCTATTTCGCCGAGGCGGCGGACTGTCGTTCGGAACGGGATAATTCTTGCTTTCTCGCGTGTTAATTAGTAGATGATGGTGATTATCAACGCCATCGTTGCGCGCACTTATTAGCACAGTCACGACAAGGTGACTACGAACGCCGGTCTCCGGAGGAATGCGAGCCATAATGGCTCCGAACGACTTACTAATGAAGCTATATCGGCCGCGTGTTAATTAAACGGCGGAAATATTCTAGGATATATCTCGAAATAGCTCTCGAGCGCACTGATACGTTCGCGGTCCGTCGCGTTTTTAAACCGTAATAAGTACCTCGGTAAACATTTTAATGAGCGCAAACGTTAAGACGGCATCAAACTGAAATCAGCAGTGTAAAATAAAAAATTTTGCGCGCACTTTTCTTTCCGCCATTATAGATAATGTTCTCCGAGTTTTGCTAAAACAAAAAAAAAAAAAAAAAAATTATTATTCGGGCGTAATTATAACGCGCCTCGTCGCGATGTATTTTGTACAACAGAGGATAAAATTTCGCTCGAGAATTGAATCGTTAACGAATACCACATGTATACGCCAATGGTGCCGTCGGAATGACCCCTGGGTTCCTCCCATCCCACCCTCGTTCTCTTTCTGTCTCTCTCGCTGTCTCTCTTTCGCTCTTCGCGTCGTCAAAACGATCGGTCGATCGAGGCAATTAATGCGGCTGGCTTTGATTATCCCCACTGCAGACTGCGGCGACTTCGGGCACATCGGTCGTCGTGCAAGTAAAGCAGTTTATTTATACGCGTGCAATTAAATCGGACATACGCATTCGTGCGTCTAGATGGAACGGTCAAGTGTATTTAAGCGCTTCTATATAGTTATATGTATATAATGCATCTCTGCTGAGGGAACGCAGCCCACATCTCTCGCGATAACGTGCTGCATGCGCGCGATGTGTGGTGCGTTGTATCACGTCGACGCGCGCCGCCGCGCCGCACAGCGCGCTTCTTCAATGTTTTATCTCTCTTTGATGAATTTATAAATAACATAAAACAGTCTTCGCTTTCTGTAAGCGGAAACGCAGTTGTTACTCCGATTCTTAATTAACCGTTCAATCAATCGCTTATCAGATGAATAATTAATTTATTCCGCACACATATGTAACGTGTTTTTATTCTTATTATGTTTATCAAACCATTTGTAGTTTGTATAATTGATATCTCATTGAGATATACATATGAAATCCTTTCGATTCTCCGTGCTACAGCAGAGAGCTCTACGGTTCTTCATCTCGCGCCGTTTCTGCGCGACAACTTCGTCGCGCGCGAATCTGGCGAGGAGACATCGCACCGTGTCACTCGACGTTCAATCAACGTGACTCCGTAACTTCTTGGAGGATTGGCTTTGACTGCATCTCGCAGTTCAACGGCATCATTGACATCACTCTCCACTTCGTCAAATTATCAAGCGATTGAATCCGTTCGATTCGACTATTGTTGAAATTGTACTATTATTGATATCAATAGTTTGTTCTTTCACTGAACTAGTTGCACCAGGTCAGAGTTTATATTTTTCACTCTAAACGAAAGGAAAAAAGATAAAACTCCAAACTAGCGTGACCAGTTCAGCGAAAAAAATACAAACAAACAAACACAACTGTCAGTAAAACGTATCGCTCGCGTCGCACAAACTACTGCGCGCGTTTCGATAAAATTTTCAAAAGACGAGAAATGTATTGCGCATCGTGATTAACGTCAGCTTTTAATTTGGCACGGTACAAATGCGCGGAGAGTGTAAGATATAACGCACGCTAATTTGATTGATTTCAAAATGTCATTACCGATCATGCAACGCTTTCACAACGCGCGCGCGGGAACTGAAAGGCGCATCATTTATTTCAAAACTGCGAAGTCAATTCGTAACGGGGCAAAAGGAAAATTTAATACGCCGTGGCTTAATAACATCAATCTTATCGTTTCACGTAGCGAAAGTGGAGAGCAATCAAACACGTCATTGAACGCTTTGTACACGTATGTATGCACACGCGAAATGCATATATTTTTCAAATTTCGACGTTTTTTTCTACTCCAAGCGCGTATATTAACTTGAAATGATCTATCGGTTTCGCAATCGCATCGCTCGGACGTCGTTTCTTGGCGCGCGCGTTGGAAAAAGTAAAAGTTGAACGAGTGACCACAAGCGGATCTTCTTCCGCGAATGTCCAGATGCCATCAATCTGCGCATCGGATTATATTAGCTGCGCTAAATTGACGCTGCGGGCAATAAAAAGAGGAAATCAAGTTATTTGCAAGACACGAGGCATGTGCACGCACGCACGCACGCACGCACGTAAAACGCGTTCTTCCTGATTTATAATCGTTGGAGATTTTTTCTTTTTTTTTTTTTTTTTTCATTTTTCACTGTGTTTTCCTTCGTATCTCCGCACACACGGAGAGTGTAGCGCGCGTCCGTCTCTTTATTATTTCGCCGGCTGCATTGTGCTAAGCGCGCGTGCGCCCCGTTATGCGGATGAGAAATCGCCTTCCCACTCGCGGGATGAATGTAAGCCGGTGGTGTATACACACAATCGAAGTCGCGCGCATATAAGAGGCGGCAAAAAGCAAACCGACAATGGACCGCGAGATTTCGACTGGAATCGTATCAATCGCTGTCGGGACACAATCCCGCCACGGCGACGTGTTACCTGCTCTCTAACGCAGCCGGGACTGTCGAGAATTCCCCTCTTTCGTTTGCCCTCGGCCCGATCACAATGGGGGATCCGTCGATACGCCATCGATACCCGCGGAGTACTTACGTCTACTACGAGAGCAACGTGCGTGGAACGTTTCTATTGTGCGTTCGTTTGGATCTAATAATGCGCGCATTAACGAGAAAACAGAGATCGTAATGTTATTGTTGAACGGAGCAGTTAAAAATTTTGTTCCTGTTAATTTTATATTTTTCAAATATAATTGTGTTATAATAAATTTATGTATATTGTTTAAAATCTAACTTCTTTGATAGTTGAATTGTTTTAATTTTTTTTATTAGATATGAGTAAGCCCAAGTTAAATACACGATTGATCGGAGCCCAATGAGAGACACAAGTGTTAGAAAAATACTTGATTTGCGAGAGAAATTTGCTGAAATGTTTTGACCGTAGGTCTTTTTCATCGCAAATTTCTAATATGTAAAAATAATTGTTCATATACACCCGCGTAAAACTTGTTCTATCTGCTCGTGCACACACACACACACACACACACACACACATGCAAGCAAAATACACACAAGCTCTCTCAATCGAGTAGATTTCTCAATCACGGAAGAACAGCGCAGTCAAAGCCGCGTGACTAAAGGGTTACGTGTGCTATTGCGTGTTTTGTAAAATAGAGAGGTATGTATTTTTCGACACACGAGAGGATCGGTCGCGTCATGGGGCGAGAGCCACCCTTTTTTTTCTTTTTTTTTTTTTCGATACGCAATGACGTTTATTGCTGTGATATTAATCGATCGGGAAGGGTCGTGACTATTGAATCGTTCGTTCGCTTTCTCGTCCCTCTTTTTCTCTCTCTCACTCTCTTGCTCTTTTCCTACAACTCCGTCTACCTGTTTATATCGTGTTCGATGTTGAAGGGAATATTTGCGGGGTGCACCGGCGCGGCGCCGCGGCGTTGTTTGTGAGCGGTGAATATACGTATAAATGGCCCAGAGAACCGTTTGAATAGCTGCGCACGAAAAATATGTTTTGTCTGGAAAATGGGTTCGATTTATATAATGTATTTTAAGAGGATTTGTGTAAGCCACGTTGCCCTCGCCATTGACAAGTTTCGCGGCGCGCATTATTCATTTGCAACGCGTTTTCGAGTTAAACGAAATCGGCGTGTCGATAGATTTTTGTGTTTGTTAATTTTATCTATACGCACGTTTCTCATTGCCGTTTATTATTTCTGATATTTATACATGTAGACAGACGCGCGGATATGAGATAACGAATAATGCTTTGTTGATTAATACATTTATTCTTCGTGCATGATTATCCCTTTGTTTTGTTTCACTCTTTTAAATTCGTATTTATTTATTCATTACATTTGTGCAATTTGTACGATAAATAGAAAATTATTATACGAGAGATATGAAAAATAAGAGATTATAATTATATGTAATCTAATGTTTCTTTGTGGAGTAGATGTTACAAATCTGATTTGCGTTGCATCGTTATCGCTACGTAATATCGAGAGTTATTAATGCATATATATTTATAGAAGATAAAAAATAATAAATAGTAAATAAAATATAATACATATAATATATATATATATATATATATATATATATATATTATATATATAATATATACGCAGTTCGAGCAGCACTTCGTTGCGCGTGAACTTGGCACGAGGCACTACTGTGCTATGGATATATAATATGCGAAGAAAGAATATACTAGAAATTTACAGGTAAACAACAGTACACGCGTATCACGTGTACGTATCACGTGTCTTTTGCGTGACGTGCTACCGGTAAACACCGTTCGCAAGCAATCGGGCTTGCCGAATTTTCCCGATTTGTAAGGGAGCAAGTGCTGGCAGATAGCGAGCATGGCATTCGCTTGGGAGCAGCCGAGACGAGAAACGTTATTTGTTTGTTGTAACCGCGCCGTTATTAAAAGCAAGGTGTAATAAAGTATGAGTATATCTTTAATTATTGTGTGCTATAAAATCCGTGGTGTTCACTCGATCTGCTTTCAGTTTAATCCATCGTCGGTCAAATTCTTAACAAATATACTTATAATATATTTAAGAAAATATTAATAATTGTTTATACAATTATATTTCTTTATTTCTCTCTACATATGTATTTATTTATATAACTTTATATATGGTTATATTATTTTCTTCATAAAATAATAGCGCGATCTCAATCTCGAAAAACTTTTATTTGTCTACACGCGTGTCTGGTTTACGTCGACTTAAGTGTATTTCATTTTGCACGTATATGTCAATTCATATGCGCGCGAAACTAAAATCCGCAAGAAAGAATTATCGAGTGCATGTAGAGCATTCAAATCGCGAGAGATGCTGAGACTTAAAACGAGAAATCGTATAAGAATATCGAAGGACCTTTCAACATGAATAGCTTCTATTATGCTATTGTGGAGTAGTTTGAAAGGAGTGATGAGGTGATGCTTCAACCGTAGAGTCGATCAGACATCGAGAGTTTCATTTCGACACTCCAAACCCCGGCGATGAATCGATCCGAAACAATCGTTCCTTCAAACAGACTCGTGGCAGATTTATGGCGTAGTACCTGCGGGATCTCTGATTTCTTTGATCTTTATGTCGCAATGACATACGAGGATTTACGATTTCGTTCTACGGAGAATATATATTTTTAATTAGCGATAAAAAATAAAACATATAGGATAGAGAAACAAAAATATATACATCTTGATATGAAAATTATATCAAACAGTTTCACAAATGTTGTCAAATATTTTTTATCAACGTGCATAATTACAAGAAGAGAGATTTACAATAGATACCGCAAATTCGAGTAAAACTTATTTGTAATTAGATTCAATTGAATATTCGGAGCAAAATTACGCTCTAGAGATGATTTGGCGGTGCAGACAGATCGAATCAGAATGTGCTTCCCGGCTTTCGGATGTAACTGCGATCTCAAAAGCGAACGATCGATGTTCTTTCTGGGCTCTTTTAACTCTCTGATGCGCCATTGGAGGCTTTCTCAAGTGGGATACTATCTTCTCTTTGTTCTTTCTTTTTTTTTCCGGCGCGGTTCCCCCTTTCCGACCGCCAGAGTCACGCTTAGTCTCCGCTTAGCAATCCTTACCCCTCCGGCCCACCCTGCGGACTCGTAATCCATACTTTTTCAAGTGACTTTTGGCCAAATACCGGTCAGTCGATGAGCCGAACACAATGCGGCGCGCGGTTTATCCACTCGCTCGATTTTCACGACCTCTTTAGACCTCTTAAAATGAATCGTCTTTTTCCCCCTTATCCTTTTTCTTTGTTGAAAGTTTAAATACGCGCAGGTTGTTATAAAAATTGCTATGTATTTTTTTATTATTTAAATTTGTGCAAATGTAACATATAATAAGTGTAAATAATATGCAAACGTTTTGTTTTTACATTATTGCTTGATATGTAAGTTAATTAATTACATATTTGCGTGCTTTTAACGGCTTTTAAAATTAAATAAGATTATCTCAAGATTGATAAATAGGAAGAGTATATATACATACATATATCGCGTGCGCCAGCATCTAGATGCGGGAGACGAGCATTATGAAATTTTTAATTCACTCCCGATAAGACTATATTTTCCGGGAATAAAACAAGATCCAGTCTGGCGCCTGTGTTTAACGCCCGAGAGAATATCGTCAACCGGTCTCGTTTTTAAATAATACATTCTCGAGCTATCTATCTCTTCGAGTCCTTTGCATCCAGTGAGATTTGCCATCGCCAGTTACATATTATGCAAATATTATTCTATCAGATAGACGCAAGTGAAATTGCCATTTATAATAGTTTCGCGTATGGCAATTCGCGGGCTGATGCAACGCGCACGCCTCATCGCACACACATTCGCTCGCGGCGAATATATATTGGCCGTGATAAAGTTTATCGAAATGGCCGAACGATTTAATGTTACCTGTCTGTGGCTGCCTGTGAAGAGGAGACTTGGCGAAGTTTGCTATTCGTACACGAGTGAATTAAAATGTTCCGGGCGAGAATTATACGGAAGGAAGCTTCCGACGCGCGGATTAGATATAGCTCTCGACAAATTGAAGTAACCTCAGAGCGCGCGATCGGCTACTTGAGTTAATTCATAATTTAAAGCGATCCGACCTTAAAGCGATAAAATCAGTAATTGAAACGCGGTAGTTGAATTCACGCGCGCGCGAACAACAAACCTCACACGTCGGAATAATGTGGATTTTGCCGCGCGGGAAAAAAAGACGAGAGAAATTGAATATCCCGCTCTTTTAGATTGCACAACGTCTCTCCTTCTCTGGAAGTGTGTTGGAGTGAGAAAAGGGGGAGGGGAATTAAAGACGAGGTTCATAAGCATTCTGGTGAGCGCGCGGATGACGTGCGGTGTTTGACCGAGTTGGAAGAAACAGCGAAAGCGAGACGTGATAAACTGGCATGATGCGCGCCTGGCAAACTAAATCAATTGCAAACTCGAAATGACTATAATTGCGAATACGCGCGCGACACGAATTATTCGCATTGTACACATGCGTAATAACGAGTGGCAATCAAATTGGGACTGAGATTTTTCGCGAATATGAAATTACGTCCGCGTGTCTGTTTCAAAGCGATCGCGGTTGCGCGCGAATTAAAAGAATCTTAACTCCCGGCACGCGAAATTGCAACTGGTCGAATTACCAAATCACCGAGGCTGATTAACGATATTACGGCGATCTCACATTCCGGATTTGTCCTCGGACTTTCAAATCGTTGGAAAATTCCGCGATTTGTTATCGCGGAAAATGATCGCGATAACAAATCGACGATCGAGTCCTTGTTGCACTCTCGCCGATAAAAATATTATAAATGCATTAAATCTGCAGTTGTCTTCTCGCGACTTTTTTTCCTACAAATCCGTTAATCATTATCATCACGCACATGTCGAGACTCGCGAGACAAGAGGCGAAGTGTATTATTACTCCGACAAAACGGAGAGATAATTTTATGAAAACTGGTCGGGCGAGTTAAGGAGTGAAAGACGCGTAATACGCATTTTCGTTGTAAATAAATTTCGCAACTCGCTTTTGTTATGTTTGTCGGAATAGTGTGTTAAACGTTTATATAAATAGCATGTAAAACGGTATATACTGCGCATATATCGTTTCTCTCGAAAGCAACAATAAACGTTAAAACTTTTGATGTTCGCGCGAATCGAGAGTGCGCGCGCAAACACGCGAGAAGAGAAACTCTCTCAACCGGACAACCGGGTAAAAAAGATCCGGGAGAAGGCGGAGGGAGGGAGGGAGTAAGAGAATCTGGTCTTCGGTTTCGCGTCAATCTGGTACGTATCTCAAAGTGGAGGATACATTGAACGGGCCAGGTTCCGTTTGGGCGTGGGACTCTTCGGAGTTCGTAGCGTGGTCGTTAATTATAGAACGCCACGGGGTTACGTTTCAATGGATGATTGATGAACGCAGGGCGATCCTCATCTAACCTCATCCGAGGAAAAGAGATAGGCAAAGGGCGAGAGATGGAAAGAGAGAGAGAGAGAGAGAGAGAGAGAGAGGAAAAGGAAGGCGAGGAAGAAAAGAAGAAGGAACGAACAGTAAAGAGGCTCCAGCCTCAGAGAGGTTTCATTCTGGAAACAGGTTCCTGATTGTTGAGAGAACCACCACGGCACATCCACGTCTTCCATACTCTCGGAACATGAGTTTGAAAATCTAGATATCTACGCGTATCATCGCGCGCGCGTCCGACGACGATTTCGTTTTTCTTCTCTTGACTCTTTATGACATCGAATCGTATAAAGGAAGAGAATCGAGTCGAAAGACATCGGAGATATTTATCTCAAAAGTTTTAGATGGAACGAAATTTTATCCTCGCGAGAGAGACAAAGTCGCGAAGAATAAGTCGCGCGTCCGCAGATGTCAGAATATACAATAATTGTCATATCGTTTGGAATATTTAAACACTCACTTGTGAAAAGTGACACTTTCTTTCTGAACGATCATGTCGCTTAATTATCGGACTGCGATTTATTAAATTGCTGGGAAAAGCAGCTCGCAGAGCGTTAGCAGCGGATAATGCATCAATGATGACGATGATGATGACGATAATGACGGAAATAATGATAATGATGATAATGGCGATGGCGTGCGGAAAGCGTAGTAGTGTCGATGACGGTAATGACGAAGATGTTGATCTGGGATCGATGTCGGACCCACTTTATTGCTTCATTCTCGCGGAACGTAGTTTTATATAGCCGCTTATTGGAACAGATTAAAAGTCAATTACCACCATAAAAATTTATGGGATCAATTTTATCGCGGATTGCTTTGATGTATATATACGTTTTTTTGGATCTCAGTTTGTGTGCAAGGCGTAACAAAAATCTTGTCTCACGATTGTGAGAGAAAGAGAAGTCGGTAAAAATTTATGAGATACATATATAAGTTTTTTTTTAAATAAAAGTTAGAAGTCAGGAGATTCTCTCTCTCTCTCTCTCTCTCTTTCTGTAAATATTTTTTGCTATGAAATGGATTGCACGTTTTTAATCGATTGCGTATCAATCTTGTTCAGGCGTTGCAAAGTATATATTAGGCGCCGCGACAATTTAGCCAAATTGCTCATTCGCCGCGTCTCAACGTTTATAAATTACGATATCCGTATTATGTTTCTAACGATCGCGAAATTCGATCATGAATGAGCCGCATGTACGTGCCCCGGTTGGGGCGCAGAAGAAGAAGAAGTGGTCGGCTGCGGTCGCAGTTGATGTCGCGACGTCGGCGATGGAATTTGATTCTGCGGTTAGGGAGACTTTTGACGAACAGTATGCCCGATCTCGTCCCCTCTCTCATCTTTCCGCTCTTGGAATCGGCGATCTCTTGTTCACGAATCCGGGTGCAGATTCCCCCGGTCTCTCAACGAGAAGAGGCTTTCTCGTCTCGACACGATCGTAAATATACCGGGGCAGAAGAGAGAACTCGCGCAAGAAGTTCGAGCCTCCGATTCGCTCAAAGCCGAATCATTTTTGTTACCCTTCGTGCCTTCTCGTCTCTCCTTGCCTCCCTCCACCGAGTGTGTGATGTGCTTCGTACTTCACGGTTAACATCGTTCTTCGTTCGCCAAGTTTGGTCTGGATAATTGTTTCAAACTCGTCTCTCTTCCACCCCTCGAGCGCGCCACTCTCCGTTTCTTACATGTGCATATGTTACACGCACATCCCTTATTTAGCAGCGCGAGTTGTATCTCAGAAATTAAAATAAACAAGGACAGTATCATATTGTATAATTAACGAAGCATGTGCGACGTGGAGAATAGGATTCTTATTAATTATTAATTATTAATATACACACTATCAATGCGCGAGCGCGCGCAATAGAGCGGCGGAGCATATAAAAAAGCGCTTAGAACAGACTCCGCGGCCGGTAATATCTTTCAACCATCCATCAGCGCGATCGCACATATAATCGCGCTAAACAAACGTATGCGGCATACCGCTGCAAATACTGCAATTTGCATACAAGGAGCTCGTAAAAAAAAAAGAAAAAAAAACAGGTGCGACGGCGGATCCTTTCACTTTTGTGTACATATATACGTGTTCGATATATTTTTCAAGGTCGCTTCTCTCTCCTTCCCCCCTTCGAGGTTCGACGGCGCGAACACCGAGAGAGTTGGTGCCACAAATGGCGAGAACGTGGGCCGCGCGCGCTCTCGCTTCTTGTCCGTTGCTTCACGCTCAGCCTATTACTCAACGTCGCCGACGTAATTAGCATAATAATATCTGTAACTCGCGGTTGCAGCGGTAACTAATTACCGGCATATTAATCAAGGTATTCGACGTTGGAGCTTGGCCAATCCCAACTATCTGAGATGCCAATCCAATTTATCTGCACTGCATTAGAATGTCAACCGGGGCGAGAGAGACAGGCCGGCACTTTTCAAAGAAGTGAGAAAATAGACAAGGCAGGGCCTTTTCTCAATAGCCGCATAAGTATAGAAATGTTGCGCGGTGTCGTGTTACAAAGCTTCGGTTTCGGTTGATTGGCTTGACACGTGTTTTATATCTTCGCGCCGCGCAACACATATCGGCAATTAGAATGAAATTTCGCAAATTGTCTCCCCGCAAGAGCCGGACAATTGTATTTTCTTCCTCGGATCGGATACTTAGATTCCGAACTTTGGGAAATGCTTGTATCGTTTGTTTTTATAATTTCGGAATGAATGGATCGCATCCCGCGATTTTGATCGCACGTGATTGACATTGCCATGTCAGATTGACAGATACGACGTTCGTTGCGAGAAGAATGGATTAGAGTTCGAATGCGAGAGGTTGCGCGGTTGCGCGCACATGTTGAGAAAAGGAGGAAGAATGATTCTGGCACCGTCTTGAGGCTAATTCTGGTGACGCCACTGCGTGCCGCGATGTTTGCCTCGATTCAAGTATAAATTTCGGAGAAAACGCGCGCGCGCGCGTGTGTATGTATGTAAGTCATCTTGCGCGAATAAAGCAAGAATGTTTATCACGCTGTTTTTATCAGAGACCGGTGATATATTTATCTAATATCGAGTTAATGATCGATTAGAGGTAAGTTTGATACATACACGCCGCACCTGTCGAAAACTTAATTTATCAAGTTTTATTTACGACGTTAAAGACAAATGAACTATATCAATAGAAACTTTATTTACTGTTTATTTTATTTTTACTGTTTATTTTTTCGCAATATAATTTCTAAATTAATTGGAAAGGGAAAATGTGTATTCTCATATTTGTGATGCAAATCAAGCATCCAATATGATTTAAGAATTGAAAAATTCAATTCAAATAATGTGTAAGAATTTACACTCTTCAAATGTAAATATATTTAAATATATTTTTATTTAAATATATCCGCAAAACATCCAGCGAATAAATTCACGGTTTATCACCGTCAAATTTATTAGGTTTAAAACCATACGAGCTTTAAATATATTAACTTGTTTATTTACTGTCTTTTTTTTTAGTTATTATGTTAAGTATTTTGTATCCATAATAAGTTGCGTTTGTCACGTTTGACGAATTAACTAAACTGATGATGATGACATTAATATTAAAGAGCTGAAGTTACAACAACATAAAGGCACGTAACAGATTGATTGAAAACGCAAGTCACCTCCGGTCTTTTTATTTTTTCTGATTTACGCGGTGTAAAATTGCCGTACAATTAGCGGTTTTTCACAGCATGCAAAACATCCTTAGCTCAAAAACAATTGTGTCGGGATTGCTTTACGTTTACGACGCTGAAAATTAAACCGCGCCGCGATCGCATTACTTGGCGCTGGTCAAGAAAATTTTAATTGGAAACATCAAGCTCGCGGTCGCAAGGTAGCCATCAATTATCCGCATTACCGCGCATACCTCGCCATAATCGGATCGTAATTATATCGCTGCCAAGTTATCTCCAAGCTAGAGTCACTTATTAATTTTCTCCTGGTAGGCTGTCCCGGGTAGTTTGTTATAGCGAAATGAATGTCGTATCTGAACAATTTCGACCTCATCTCTCCGCGTAAACATCCTTCAGCGCGCTACCTCAACTCCCGATGATTTCAACACTATTTCGTATTTTCCACTTAGGAACGAACCGATAGATCGACTGACTGATAGATCAGAAATATCTTACATCCCGTGGCTTTCAGAAGAGACACCTATCTCTCACTGTGTCCGCAACGACTGGTTTGCAATTAGCTTCACCGGCTGCAATCGGGGAAGTTGCACACTACACGCAACACACACACACACACACACACACACACATATTCTGTAACATGTAAGCTATATCGTGCGAAATATAATAAGATAACAAACCAACTACGTGTATCGTGTCGATCGCGCGTTGTCGTCCCTTTTCGCAAAATTTCTTCTCGCCTTCGATACAACCGTTTAACCAGCACAAATGCCGATGAAAAAAAAAAAATGAGTGACGTAAACGAGCAGACAAAATTATTTTTTTTTGTCCGCATATTTTTTGCCCCGTTGCTACGGAGCCGCACAGTTTGATGGACACTTTGCAACTCGGTCCTGCTCTTTGATTGAAACCAGAAGGCGCGCACGCCCGCCCCTCTCGTTTTATCGTTTTTTTTTTTTTTTTTGCGTCCGCGGAATCTCCAAAGTGAATTTCGAAAAGTTTCCTTTGTGAAAGCCAATAATGTAATTGTCGCGAGTGCGTGCCGCGCGAAATCAAAATCGAAATCCGCAAATATAACGACGTTGAAGGAGAGAATATACAATAGAAGAAGATAATTGGAGTAAATTAATCGCGGCAACACAAGTAGAGACCGCGAAGAAATGTGTAAAATCACTAAAAGGTAAAGGCAACGATCCCTGTGATCGGTCTCCGCGCGACAACGCTAAGACACCCTTCATGATGTTTACATTCTTTCGCGTGATAAAGATCCTCGTTTCCATGATAAATTGAAGATACGCGTCAGTGATTCGGGAAACTTCACACACTCATTATTCCACCAGGCATCTCCACCCGTCCTGCCCGCTCATTTTTTTCTTCTTTTACCCTCTTTACATTCCGGAAGCTTGGGCTAAATGTGAAATCCTACGTATATATATAGCATCTATTTGCCACACAGAACTTGGCACTCGATACTTCTTATCCAAGCGAATGTAAACAAAAAATACGCTTATCAATTTTCCCCGTTATTTATTTTCCCCAATTTGCACGAAAATAAATAAAACACAGATAAAAATTCATTTAAAAATGAATTATTATCTACGTTTTATTTATTTTCGCGCAAATTCAATTTATGAATGCAGATAGTGAATTTTGAAGAAAACGAAAGGTTTGCGCTTCGGTCACATTATAAACGCGACTATCTACGATTTTATAGCCGTAAAAAGCGCGTTACGCGACAACGTTACGACTTTTCTCATATCTCGACCGTTACGTACGTAACGGTAAGAATCTTTTGGAGATTCTGGCGCGACAACGACGACGACGACGACGACGAAAGGTTCCTCGGTGAAACGCCTTTCGGGCGCGTCTCGTCACGGTAATATGGTAGATTAGTCACGGCCTAATGATGAAAATAAGAGGCGACGTGCGCGGTAGCGCGATTTGGCCGCGACGGACAGGCTAAACGATAATCGCCGCCATAAAATATCGAGATTCTTCACGCGCGTACACGCTATACCATTAGGGCTATTCCTAGAGATCCGCGCGCGCGTCGGCGAAACAAGTAATAAGCGTTGCTTCGACAAACGACACAGTAGCCAGTTTCTGGTCTGGAGCTCTCTCTCTCTTTCTCTCTCTCTCTCTGCGGTCTCGAAAAGCAATCCCGAGCGCTTTTCTACATAATCGTAAATTCTCCGCGCGGTCGTTAACGCTCGCAACGACGAAAACAAGGTTGTTAGAAATTTTTCGACAGCGCGCCGCGCTCTCTCTCTCTCTCTCTCAAGTCACCGAGACTCCGGATGCCATTTTCCGCGTAGGATTCGTTATATTTATTTATATGTATATTCACGTACACCTCCTTAGCTTTCTTCGCGCGCCTCTCTAATTGTGCGCCGGTCACGGATAAATCTGCGCTTTATTGCGTTATGATCATCACGCCACTGCTTGCCTTTCGACATCGTTAAGCGCGAAATATCGGTGCGCTTCGTTCGCGCCGACTTATGAAATCGTTTCCACCGGCGAAACGAGGTTACTATATAATCGAAACCACACACACACACACACCGAGCGCGCGCGCGTATCTCTTCCTGGCGCCGTAACACTCTTTTTCTCGCATTCTTCGAAGTGTGTCCTCTGACCCGAACTACGCGGCATCCATGCCGCGAGCATCAGGACTGCCAAGCAAGTCTTCTCTCTCTTTCTTTCTCTTCTCTCTCTCTCTCTCTCTCTCTCTCTCTCTCTGCGCGCGAGCAGAAGCCAAGCATTCCCCAACCCCCGCGCGTCCACGATGACAGAAAAGCGCGAAGACCAAAGGAGAAAAGCGAAACAATGTAGATGCGAGCAATTATATGCGACGAATGCGTGTCCGTTGTGACGAATAACAACAAACAACGCAAACGGCAACGTTCTCGCTCGCGCCGTGTTGGAAAAGACCTCGCGTTGCCTTGCGCGCGCCTTCCATTCCAGATGCGAGAAACTGTACAGCACTCGCAGACGAACGGGAAAAAGAACACACAAAGGCGGCGTCTTGGCGCCAGCATTCTCCCGATCGAGATAACATTCTGATGCAGCTTCGAACAAGTAATTTTCACTAGTCCGCTTTTACGACATAGATTCCATGGGAAAGATGTTTGTGCTTGTTACCTATCGCATGTAAAAGGCCGAATACCGAATGTGTAATTGATGCGCTACAAGAAAACTGGCGTGACATGTGACACTGGCGTGATTGTATATATTTATTCGCTCACATGAAACACTCGAGATATTGTGAAAATGTACAACACGAATATCATGAATTTGAAATGCCCTCTCTTGTGAGATTGTTAATAAATTACAATACATTGTCGTGTATAATTTAAGTTTAGGAATTTTGTTTTTTTGTAATATATATGTCAACGATGAAATTCAACAACGTCGAAAGAAATATTTATTTCGGGTGTAAAAACTATTTAACAGCTTACGTACCAGGATCGTCTGTAGAGAAAAAACAGTTTTGTTGTTGATAATCTCTCAATCAAAATTTAGTTTCCAAAACACTTTATTTGGTTTGATTTGTCAAATTGTAGTTATCTCAACAAAACTCTTTTTTTTTCAGTATGCGACAATTATTTCCTCGACGCGACGGTTTGTAATTGCTCGACGGTAAATCCTACGACGAAGACTTCCGCGCCCGGCTTCTCCAGCCTCGCGCATAACTGCACGAATCTAAACCAGTCTACAATATAAGCCACATGCAATCGGTCGTCATTTTACCGAGACGCGACCGCGCGCGCGCGCGCCACGCCGGTGCGAATATATAGCTCAAGGGGTGTTCACGTCGTGAATGCCGATGTATAACAGCACGCATCCCCCTTATACCTGCGAATCACGCGATCTTTCCCCGGTCTACTCTCGATGTCAAAAGCGATCGCGACGTATTTGAGAGAGTAATGATCGTACAGGTGCTCTACCAGAAGATCATTAGCACTTTGCCGAGCCGCAATTAACTGCGAAAATCATGTTATTGCGAAATATGTATATATGTGGCGTAAGTGATGTGTCACGCGATTTGGATTGGCTGCGTGCGTGTCGAGAAATGCGCGCCATTATATCCGCTCTAGAATAAGATAACTGCGTACGTGTAAATATATATATACGCGTAAGTATGCTGTATACCACGTACTTGGAGTAGGCAATAGAGAATAAAATATATTATATAAACTTCGTCTCCTCTTTCCTCTATTCGATATACGATATACTCGTATGTAGGGTAAACCAACCAGTAAATGACCGAATTGTTGTACGTTTAGGGATAATCTATGTACGTTTAGGGATAATCCTTAAATAAATTTACTTATAACAATAAAACAACTGTTAAAATTATATTTATAATTAATGTTTTTTTTTTAGATATTTATAAAAGTAATTACTTTTTTGTAGTGTAAGTAGTTGTAGATTAATTATAAAGTGCAAGCATAAAAACAATAAATGACCGCACACACTCATACTTGATTTTAATAAGAATTTGATTTCTTACTGCTTGCATATCATCCTTAAACAAAAATAAGAACTTCTGAAAGACAAATAAACTTCGGTTATAAACATTTAATAATTTTTAAGCCTATAATTTACATTGTTGTGTACCCTACATCATTTAAATGTTGACTTAACTTTAATTCCGGTTATTTAAAAATTGAGACTTTTTATATAATTTGATGTTTTTTTTTTTTTTTTACTCTCGCTCGATGATATCGCAATTTTATTTATTGTCTCGTGTCTGTAAAACCGAGGTGCTCATAACATAGGTCATTAAATAATGGCGTTCGCGCACTCGTTTCTCCCGTTCTCCCGAGTTCGCGCGTGGTGACAGTACCAATGGCGCGCTGGCGCGAAAACTAACGCGAGAGCGCCTTTCGCGCGAGCATTACTCTCGCAAGCGCTATTCAACGTGTTCATTAAGATCATCGAGAGAGACGCGCGCCGTTTCTGCATTCGCCGCGCGTTTTTGCGAAGCACACCTATTAAGTCGCGAGAGACTATACTTGAGCCACAATCAGTTTTTCGATAAACAAAATATGTCGTTAGAACGAAAGAGCACGCCGCTCTTGCGGGGCATTCCTGCGAAGATTATTCGTGTGTCAAAATAGAGTACCGAGACAAGCGAGCACGAGGAGAAAGAAGAAAGATCTAAACAAATTGACGCACTTAATTCGCGTTAGACACGCTGTTCAAACTCGTCTCGCGATAGAAAGACGCACTATACGGCCCCGAGCAATTTCCTTAGCGGCGTGTTCGCGCGCACTTCCGCGCTATACGAGACCGCAGCTAATTAATTTCTTAATTAAATAATGATCATGACTCGTTTTAATTCCGATCGCATTATGACGCGCGTAGATCTCTTATCTCTTAAAGGAGATTTAATTGACACAAAGGGAGATAATTTTGTTTTTTATCTCTTAATGTATAGTAATTGTATTTTTCGAGGAAGAACAAAATGAGAGAGTTTTCTGCAAATTAATTTGGTAAGTAATTGAAAACAAACAACTGTTGCACGCGTGTGCGCGCGCGTAAAAAAAAACTGTTTTGTGTATGAATAAAATTAAAATGAAAGTGCTTATAGTTATCTTCTCTCTCTTTCGTCGCAACACGCTCAATTATACATTAAATTAAGGGCAATTTACGAGAACTTTTGCGCCGCAACACACACACACACACACATATCGTAAATGATGGCAAATCAGACGAAAAGAACGGCGGAGGTTATTAACCCCGTCGCGATGACGTCCAATGTGATGACGATTGTATCGAGAGAGAGTTTTGGGTGAGTTCGCGCTTTTCAAAAATTCCGCGCACGCGATGTCAATTGGAAATATAAACAGGATTCTTTGTCGGCCGTTATACGTGCCGTATTTGGCGGTCCCGGTGAATATGAATGTACTTATGTGAATATATGATTAGTAAGAAAGAGAAATTCACTTCCGTCGAACGGGGGGATTCCAACAACAAATTATTGACGAGCGTGAAAATGCACATTGTTACGTCGCGATTTATCAAGTCACATTACGTTAACGAGGAGCAAGTAATCATTTGAAAAATCGTTTAAAAAGATAGAAAATTTTCCAGAAAAAACCGTGTCGTTAATGTCCCAATTTTCACAAATATCGTATCGATTTGCTCGTTCTAAAATAGACTAGTTGCCGCAACATCAAATCCCATTGAGCAATCCGCACATTGATACACGATAAGTGTATCGACGACACGCTTCTCAAATGTGACAATTTGAAATTTTACGAGCTTGCAGACAACAAATATGCATATGCGTCGCTTTCGCGCGCGCATGTTTCTGTTTAGTTGTTTGTTTGTTTGTTTTTTTTTTGTTTTTTGTTTTTTTTTTATTACATTGTGTTTGTATTTAGAGAGACGTTATATATACATATAACGTATCGTCACAAAGCCGCACATCGGGTTACGAGAGGGTGAGGTAGTCAAAACTGTAGTTTCTCTTCAATGATTGGCACTTATCGATTTTTTTTATAGTTGTTAACATTTTTTTGTCTACGGTTACTTTTTCATTGACACTACAGCAGGTTAATTTAGATTTTTTGTGTGGCAACACAGTTTTAGAAAGTTTTTTAGTTAGCACTTTTGAAAAAAAAAATTGACAAGTCTTCAAGTACCAATCGTTATAAGTATGCGCCAATCTCAGTAAGGGTGTTTTACCTTCCCGTAATCTCTTCGCGCACTTATCGGTCGCGCGAACGGAACACACACGAAAAGCGATTAACGCATCATCAATATGCGGTTATTTCTTGTCGGTCGCCCGCTTGCCTTCTTCTTCTTCTACGGCGTCGCTGCCGTAATGTCGCTGCCGTTGTGTATACTCGTCGGCAATAAAACTGGCAGCAGTAAAGTACGGCGTGTTAACGTCAGGTTTACGTTATACCGGCCTTTCCGCACGTGAAATGAGAGACCCAGGAAGAGGCCACGGCGACCTCGTAACTCTATCAAGAAAACCGGCGACTTGGCAAGCGCTCACAGAGGTTACTTTGGTGCTCGAGCGCCGATATATACTACACACTCGGGCGTGCGACGATGTGGACGTATCTGTGTTTTCTTTTTTTTTTTTTTTTTTTTACAGACCAGCTCGACCTCCTCTCCTCAACTCCCTCGTAACCTTCTCTGGATATCCGAGGCGCGTCAACCTGCGTGATATCCAGAAATTTCTCGTGCGGTCGGGCAACTTCATAAAAGTTTCGTGCGGTTATCACGATCACACGGCGAATAAAGTAACTCGATAATCGCCGCCTCTTTCGTAGGGAAAAACCTTTGTTCAAGCCTCACGAGAACAAGCTGATTTAGAATCTCTGTATGCGTTGCATTATAACGTATTATCGTATTGTTAGCGAAACGTTGAAGAACAAAGTCCGATGTATCCGATTATCGTCTCTGTACACGGCGCTTGCGCGCACAAGCGCGGAGTTAAAAAATTATAATTCGTTATTTTGTTTGAACATTCCATTGTTCTTTTTGTATATTTTTACTTAGAGACTTTTACCAAGCTATTAAAATACGTTGAGTGTGTGTTACATTCTTGCATTACTTTGTAACCAATTCATTGTAGCTCTCCGTTTATGCGAAGCTACACCGGAGCGCTCGTTTGCGTCGTTCGAAAATATATAGTCGCGCGCGCGCGCTAAATCGCATCGCCGGGTGCCGTCGGTTGCGCAATTTTGCAAAGCAAAGTGCTCAAAGTAACGACTAGTTAAACCTACAAACTGGCCAACTTCGTCCGCGATGCTGAACAAACAAAGTGCGCGAACGTTATATAGACGCGAGCGGCGGCGGCGGTAATCCTTGTGCATGTGGATCTTCGTCTTGTTGCTAATGCCCCGTGAAACGCGCGCGCGCGCCATACGAATTAAAGAGTGAAATATGTTAATGGAGTTCCTCTCTCCTGAAGAGAGAACGAGCGCGCGCGCGGATGGTATCTTGATTAAGGTGTCTGGCGAACGTTAGTCATTCCGGCCATCCGCGGCGGGAACCGCGAAAATCTAATTTTCGCTACCAGAAACTGAAAAACCCGGACCCTGCGACGACCTTCCACTCTGCGAAGAGACTTCCAGCCTTTTGTGTGTGTGTGTTCCTCTCGCTCTCGTTTTCGTCGTGAGGGCGCGTCGTTCTATACGCGCGCTCAATCTTTCACGCTTCGGCGGGGACACGTGCGATCTCTCCTTGCGCCTTGAGAGTAAAAAAACCGATCTGCGTCTTGTTTGCAAAACTGAGCCGTTAACGCTCCTCAATACTTCCGCGGCCATGCCGCGATGAAGGATGGAAAATACGCGCGAAGTTTCGTGCAAAAAAAAAAAAAAAAAAAAAAAAACTATTTCTTTGTAAACGCGCGCGTGGAATCAACAGAACGCACTAAAACATGTACCGGAAATTTTTTTTTTTTTTTTTGATTCAACAACAAAACTCAGGCTATACAATGGGACGATCTTGTCACTGATATACTGACAGCTGTGCAAAAAGTGCGAGCAATGCGAAAGATCTCGTGCTTATTAGTTCGCGTGACGACTGGACTCGTCGCTGTTAAATCGGACTTGCGCGCTTTGGATATCGAGGAGCGATGTAATATGCATTCAGCTGTTTCAGATTGGCCGAACGATCCGGTTGGATTGTACGCGCACATGCGATGCAAAACATAAAACAATATTGATGTGTATCCTAATACGTGCTTATGTATATTGATTATGACAAACACTCGGTTCGAATTATTTGAATCGCAAGAACACGATGATATTTTCTGCGAGAATAATATTTCTCTTCGCGTCGTCACTTGTACACTTGTGGTCTTCTAGATTGCAATCAAGAATACGTACACCAATGTAATAGAAATACCGACGCGCACCGACGCGTTCTTTAATATTCCGTAGATATTCCTTTTAATCCGCAAAAAAAAAACCAAAAAAGTCGCCGTGTAACTTTTTGATTTAATTGATAGTCAGTCTGTTCCGATATCCAATCTCGCTCATCTTCTCTCTTCCACCCAGGCGATGCCGGAACGTTTTATACGATTGTTCGGTGCTTCGAAATAGCGTTTGTTGATTGCTTGTTAATTGGAAATATGTCGGAAGGCCGTTCACGTTTCGCGAGGCCAAAGAGCAAACGTATCTCAGACTCTTTAAACGCCGGCAATCGCGCGAAGAAGCGAAGAACCAAGACAGTTCGGAATAATATTATTGATGCGCGGGAAATCTCCTTCTCGCGAAATAATAATTATATTAATGCTCACAAGAGAATTTTCCTGTCCCCCTTTTCACCTCCCCTCGCGCTTATCCGCGTTTAAATTTAATTCTTTCGAAGCGCGAGATGCGCGATAGTGTTTGAAAAATGAATAAATCAATCGTTGTGGCGTTTACGACTAATGTACGCGCTTATTTAATTGCTCGTAAAGGTAATGAGATAATGAAAGTAGCAAATAATCGGATAATTGATACGCGTGTAATTATCGGCATATAATTTTTCTTCACTCTTTCCCCGTAAGTGTAATTACTCACGAGCGAACTCTGACCGGACAGTTTGAAATGTGCGCGCGATAAAGTATTATGGAAATTTCTAATTATGCTTGTATTCAATAACGATTCTCTCAGTAATGATTTTGCAAACGTAATGTAACGTTGTTACGTTATCACGACAGTTAAGTAGTCGGCGCGCACACGTGCTTTTATTCGAAACCGAAGAAGAAGAAGAAAGCCAACGCACAGTTTGTCGCGTGACAGTTTAAATTATTACTGGGCTTTTATTCGTAACTCGCAATACAAGATTTTCTTCGAGCGTTGCAAAACTAAATTCTACTTTAATCGCGATATAGAAAAAGTTTTTTCTCGTCGAAATAATACGCTCCATCGCGATCCGATCGTTACTGCCGTATTTTATTGTTTCGGTCGGTTCGCGCACACGCTCGCGGTTTGCCGTCAGTTTTTTTTTTTTTTTTTTTTTTTTCAACGAGGTTTTTGCCACCAATAAGTGCGCCACGGATTCTCTCGCGAGATCGAAAAGACGATTCCCGCCGTAAAAGAGTTAAAGACAGCCGCGCGCTGCCGGCCTTTTATTGGCCGTTAAAGTTTCAGCTGCGCATTTCTCCGATCAAGGGATCAGCAATAATCTGTCAATGCGCCGATGAGAAAGAACTCGAGAAATTCCTAGGTTAAAGATCCCGGTACCGATAACGACGCAACATTGTGGAAAAGGTATTCTCTCTATTCCCGTTATCGTAGGAATGCCAGAAATTCGACTAGACGTAAAAGTCGTAAAACCCACTCGCGCATCGAAATAAAAATCCAGCCCCGGTTTATGAGGATCCCCTGTTAAGCGTCTGATTTCCATTGAGCGCATCTTCCGGATGCTGCCGATCGCGCGGGATATCGCGCGAAGCATCGGTCGTCGTGGCAAGCAGCGCCAACAAATAAAACAGTTCGTTCGTAACCGGGCGTGTAAAATAAATCGGTAGGACAATCAACTTGCGACGACGCGGCGGACAATTTTTTGAATCTTTACGACACTGCTCTAGAGACGTGTCACGACTTTTATAATCGAGAAATTTGGAAATACTTCTTTATTTAGAAACTCGAATATAATAAAATATTCTGCTGAACCCCGCGGAGATATTTTATTTATTTGCATCTCGGATTTTGATAATTAATTCAAATCACTTGTTTCATCAAAGAAATAGAAAGAAAAAGAGAGAGAGAGAGAATATCGTAAGATACAATCTCTCTCTAAGCGGCAATTTTTTTTCTTAAACTCGCTGAAATATACCAAGTCGGAAGTTAGTTAAAAAAAATGTCCAACGTTTGAAATTCTGATAGTGAAATAAAACATACGAAGGCGCGCATAAATGGCATTTCAAGAACATACGTCAAGCGCGCAAAAGCGCAATGTCTGCGTGGTTATATACACACGAGGCACAAATCTCGCGATGCAAATTTCAGCTCGTTGCCGGTCGCTTTGTATCGCTGCCACACACAGAAGCGCACAGTGTGGCGAGCACCGTGCGGCGTGGTTATATACATTCGTATCGAGCAAGACGCTTTGATATATGGCGACCGATACTGAAGCGTGTCGCTTCTCGCTCCTCAATGAAAGACTTGTTCCCGCGCGCTTTTCCTTCGCCCGACTACTCTTGAAATAGCACATTGCACGCGAAATTAATACAAGTTTTGAAAGAACATCCGCATTCGATGCGGAGCGCGCGCACGACAGTTGAAATATCGCCGCTCACGTCAGTGTGTACGTTCCATTATCTAAGCGTCTTATCATAATTCATATGCGAGTACATACATGTAACTATAATAACACACACGCGTGTATTTTCTTTTCTTGCTGTTGCAGCGCGTACGTGACATTATCATACATTACGCTTGCAAATGGCTTTTACGACTTATCAACGCGCGCAATTTTTATAATACTGATTGATTTTCATAAAAAAGATAATTAAAGATAATTAAAGAAGGTTTTGTTCTGGTTGCAAATTGACTGATCCGATATAAGATTACGCGCAAAGATAGTTTTTTTTTTTTTTTTGTTTGATGCAAATATCAGAATATCTCTCGAAGTAGCAATTTATTCGCAAAGCAAATTTGCAAAAAAAAAAAATCCAAAAGCGTTTGCGCGCATATACTAATGGCGCTCATTAACATACAATTGCATTCATGAATGATGGATCGTTTTGTAAACAAAAAGATTTCAGTGTTCCGAGAGCGTGGCGATTTTTTTCGCGTGGCGGTTATATATACGAAGTATTGCAGCCCGCTCTTTATCGCTACTACATCGGATATGAACAAAGTTTTGTCAAGTTCACACGCGCACACGCAAGCTTGAAAAACTTCTTAAGTTTTTCTCTCTCTAAGTTCTGGCTGTCCTCCGACCATTTAACAGAGGGATTTCGAGATTATAAGTTTTTTTTGGTGAGAGTGGGAGGGGGGGGAGGGAAGGGGAAAGAAACTCGGCAAGTTTTTAATTCACAAGAGTGTAATAAATATCTGCCCAACTATAAAACCGCGAGCGCGCCTCTAATCGCCTCTCTTCCATAACTACTGCACTCGCGCAGAATTGCAGAGATAAGCCTGTTATTTGTAATCAGCTGTTGAAGAGTTTATGGCGCGGGAATGACAAAGTGTGCGATGTAAAAAACGGAATGTTCTCTTATTAAAGAAAATACACGCGCAATCAATGACGTAACTATTTCGATAGAGACCTTGTAACGTTTGTTAGTCTCCGCTTTTACATACACGTGACTTTCTACACACACACAAATATATATATATATATATTTTGCGGGCGCCAGGTTTATTTCATCGAGTAGATTCGATAGAGATAACACAGTCACGCGTGAACATGGTGAGACTTAACGGATTAGCGGACAAATTGCTAATTTATTCGCGGAACACGGCTCCGTGTCTCTTCGAGACAGACACGTGATCGAGAGAAAGGTTACGGCTGTGGATTAGATAGTGGAATGTGGAATCTAATGACAAGTGGAATCACGCCTCGCGGGGGCACGAAAACGATATCGTCGTTTTAATATTAATTCGCCATGCGTATGGAAGCATGGCACTTGCTGCGCGCCGGCGAAATTTGCATTCCGCTTCGGTATCAGGAAATCGTTGTTGAGGCATACAGAAATAATAATCGTCACGTACTAATAGCAGTTATATATATATAATATATTAGCCGCTTATATTAGACCATATTCTATGGATAGCAGCAACAGGTATGCAAGCCGGGAATCGAACATGAATATAGATTGCGTATCCTGATTTTTCTCGGTGTGTTAATTACATGTATGCGCCGTATATTATACATACTTTCTAAAATTTTTACGAAACGCGCAATCCCATTTTGCGCGCGATCTCCTATATACGTGAAGGAGAGATAACACGCAACTCATAAACTCCGCGTGGGCAATGAATTTCGCAATTATTGCCGCGCTATAATTGCTTTCTGCATTACCGTAGTTAAGTGTAACCCCCTCCCTCAACTCAATCGCGCGATTCTTTAAGCGTCCGTATCGCCGCTGAGACACGTGGCACCACGTCCGATATGGTAATGCTTCGCTGTTTAACATACGCCGCTGCTATACGGACGCAGACGGGCCAGGCACGTATAACAACGGACTTGTCGTTAAAGGTAACATAGCTCGCGCATCTCGACCAATCGTGGAGAGAATGGAGAGAGAGAGAGAGGTAATGTATTTATCGTTACCGCCTCTACGGCGAATCGTACCGTGTATCGAACATCAGAAAATATCGACCGTAAACTTGCAACTGCGAACGCAACTCTCTACTTTATTTTGCTTGCAAAAGTGGCATCGCGCGCATGGCATTTATTTTAATTTCGCAGCGAGTAACTATTGTCTTCGCGCTAACAACAAATTCTTCTAAATAAAGAAAGAGAGGGAGAGATGTGTTTTATACGTCACTTCTTGTTTCTTCCGGTGTCGCTTGTAGTGCGAGCGTGTAATATTTAACGCGTGTACGTTATAGTTCGCGCAGCGTGTGTGTCGCGGCGAATACGTCCGTTCATCGAAGGAGAAGATATTAACAAAAACGACAATATACACGCGAATTGTGTCTATTTTTCGCGCGGATTAGCGCGAGGCGTAAAACACGGGGATGCTCGGAGCACGCGCGGTACATAGCGAACGCATATATAATTAGTATTTTGCAAATTACACAGCCGGAGGTTCTCTCCGCACCTTGCTCGCGCATAGCGGCGTGGACAGGCCATAACTCGGGGCGTTAACGAGGCGGTCCTGCGGCAGTTTTCATCGCTATTTGCATCGTGTCCTTCTTTATACACCGCTCCTCCCTTTACCCGCGTGATCTCTTGCCTTCTTCCGAGCGCGTACGCGCGCCTTTATGACGCATCAGATGCTTCTAACGAAGTGATACTCGGGCCGCTTTTAATTAATAGGACAGCCGAGCGTTGATCAAACGTTCCCGAGCGCTGTTAGTCGCGCTGTTTATCGAACAAACGAGCTTATTCAGCACGGCACGGGAGGGGCAGGGAGGATATATACTCCGACTGTATATCCACGGTGCGCGCTCATACTTGTTAATAAAAGCATTATATCCGTTAGACGTATGCTGTGCGTCGGTATAATTTATGGAAATGGAAAATCGTTTATCGCGCAACTTCTTCAATCCTCGTTAGCGAGCGCAGCGCTCGTTTCTCTCTCTTTCTCTTTCCTCGTCGATTTATTCTTGCGCGCGGGAACGTGCTTTTCAAGTTCGCAAATATTGCTGTGATTCAAAAGGTTCGCTTTATCGATCTTAATAGGCTACATCGCCACACGTCACAGCGAATTACGTATCTCCGCGATTTCGCGCGTTTCTCCGGCGCGCGAGATATTTTTCGCGATTACGTGTCAAAGATATACGACACACGGCGTGTTCGTTCGTGGCAATCATGTGCGAAGTTACATCGCGCCGAAGTATATCAACGACGAACACTCGGCGCGCGATCAAATATACTCTCTCGGATATAGTGTGTGTACGGAGTCACGTACGGGGGAGGACGTATTACGTATTTCTTCACGAGATACGTCCGCAAAAGCGTCCCGTGCACAATAAACGCGTGATTCACGTCACGCAGCGGAATTCACGAGCGAAACTCTCTTCTCCCTCCTTCCCTCCCCCGATTCGATCGAAAGCTCAAGCGCGGCCGCGATCGTGATTTGATTCGCCCCGGGGGAAAAACCTTTCGCGCTGTCACTTTCCATACGTATAAGCGCACGTGTGTACATACATGCGCGCATGTACGTACCGGCCGCGATGCGAGGTGGACGCATAAAATGCGCATACGCAAATAATACGCGCGTACATATATATGTGTACACGACGGCTGCGAAATTGGCACCTTTCACGACGGAAAGCAGAAACGGAGCGGTACGCGCGCGTATATATACGACGACGTGTGTTTACACCGATATCCGTGTAATTATGGGGTTTATTGAAAATGATGCATTGCGCGTCGCAACGCATTTCGTCTTTATAGTATTTTTCTTCCATCCGCCGGGTGTGGTTGCGCGCAATAAGTCAGGTTCACGGTAATGATGACAGGTCGGGAAAAACATTTACAAGGGGAAAGGCGATCAATTTCCCTATTCCCGGGTATATAACCGTTTATTACGGACTTGGAAAAAATCATTTTATCGTTCTTCATATCAATAAACTGTTCAAATGTGACGGTTGTGCAAACAGTTTACGTAAGAAATTGCACTTCTATCTCACTTCTTTCGACTGAATCAAGATATTTACAAAACATAAACGTTGGTGTGGTGTGCAAACTGCAGCTTGAGTCGTTGAGCGAATGTATCGATTGAAGGGATCGTTATTTTCTAGAAAAGTTATATAGTCGAACGATCGTTTAACACGAACAGTTAAAACCATGGAGGCAAGATCACCGCGGGGTAGCAAGGTCGATCATACAGCCAGAAACCTGCGCAGTTTCCGGTTGTGATAGCATCGTGTACGTACGTATATTGTATATATATATATATACAATATCATATATATACATATATACATATATATACACATACACGGTATTCCGTACACATACATCCTCGCCTCGGTATTCCGTGCCTCCCGCGAACTGCGAAGTGGTCGGATACCACGAGGAGATAATGCGCGTCGAAGCGCACATATATCCGGCGATTCACGCCTCATCGTGTGTGCGAGAATCGTACAAGCGTAGGTGTTTTCGCCTCATCGTGACCACCCTACTCGACTGAACGTATATACCTTCGAACGAATCGCTAAAGGGAGAAAAAAACGCGGCTGGAAAGGAGAAGGGGGAGGTCAAAGGAGATAGATAGGATGTAAAAAGAAATTGTAATCACAGGTAGGTACAAGGTGCGCGGCATCACACAACAACGTTGCGAGAGGATTAATGATTCGCATTCGCGTCGTCGTTACGGGCCCGGGGAAGTGTTCCTCGTTGTTGTTTCGATCTTTTGCGCGATTCGCGCCCGATTCTTCCTCGTGTTTCGTTTATCCGTAGCGGGTCGCGTCTCAAAAGATCGTTGAATCGATTAGATATCGCGAGAGTTGCATAAAAGCCGCGCGTTTCAAGCGATGTTGAACGGGAGTCGATGAGTAAAAATTTTGGACATGTGTTGTATGAAAAAATTAATTAATTAATTTTCCACCGTTAGTAATTATTTATTTTCACCCTGTTTTAAATAACACGTAAATCTGTTGTTAATGAAAGCTGTACATGATTTCAAAGAGAACATATTGCGACGACGTAAAAAAAAAGAATTTGTGTGCAATATTTGAGTATTTCCTGCAACGTTCTCTTATGAGTTGTTTGTTGCGTTCACGTACAGCTTGTTTGTCGCTATCATCGCGGCTACCGTCTTTAGTCTGCAATTAACATTACGACCGGCGCGATAAATGTTCGTCCCGAACGTCTTTCGTTGCGTTCACGTGGGTGGCGTTAAACGGCGCGAAAAGGGCGGATACGGCAGGTGGTGTATGCAACAGCTGCGAATCCGCGGAAAAGGCAAGAGGCAGTTAATCTCTTGGTTCGATACGCCCACGTGACCTCTGGTGCGGAAGGTGCACGATCTCCGCGTGGTTACGATCCGGCGGCGCTCTTATCTTTCTCTACCCTTTGCTACGACCGATGACTTTGCCTATTTTAGTCTATCATTACTGTCATATCACTTGCCACATGACGACAGCTTGTTCCCCCGTACACTTGAAGCCTTTGACGCGGCAATATAAAAGACAACAAAAAGAAAAAAAAAGTAACGTGCAATCTCATCTCGCAAGTGTAAGATAAATATGCAAAAATCGCGATGCGCAGTAAAATTGAAATTAAATGCAGATGTTTAGAAAAAGATGCTCATTTCGATAACTTGGCATCGGATACCTCAGTATTTTATACGTTGCGCCGATTTTACACGCGTCAAATTATCACAGCGTTTTGCTTTGCGCGTGTAAAGAAAGAAATAAATTATAATAACGCACGAAATTCTTTTTCAATCCGAGATGATATTTTATTTCCACTAGAAATCGAACGACGTGTATTTAATCCGATATGAAACGCACGTCGAGTTATCGCACCTTGAAGTAATCGTTGCGAAAGCGTGTGTATGTGTGCGCTGTTCGGAAGAAAAAAAGAAGAAAATCATATCCAAGCGAGAAGGATAATCCGAGCTAACATTTCCGAGAGAGAAGGACCGATACAGTTCTTTTTGGTGCCAACAAATCTCGCATCGGCGAAATCGCTCTTGTCTTATCTCTCGACTCCGCGCGTACGAGAAGCCCATTCGCATCCTTCCCTGCCGAAAACATCGAACTTCAATTACCGAGTACGGAAGCGGTTATGAGATGGTATCACCGCGCGCGCTCTCGGTGCATCGCGGCATAAATTGCTCATCTTTATCCCACCGCCGCCGGTGCGCGGAGGTGCCGAAGAAATGTACAAGGCCTCGTTGCCACGATGCTAATAAATACGCACCGATAGACTGGCGTGTTCGAGAGGAGGCAAAGAAAAACAAAAAATAAAATGGGGAGGAATAAAAAAAAAAAGAAAAAAAAAAGGCGGTTTGCGGTCTGACAAGTGTTGACCGGCCGGCGCGATTCGCGCGCGCCGCCCACGCCGGACAATAAATACGCCGCGCTCGGTATCTCGAATTATTAAGGAATAATGACGCCATTTGTAACCGGTATGAGGACCGACGGGAGAAGTAGCGAGAGAGAAGAGGAACGATCGCGCAAGCAAAGAGGTGGGAAGCGCACCAGAGAGCGCGTGGTGGCAGCGGCGTTGTTGGTCGAAGACGGGGGAGGATCGGAGGAAGCAGAGAAAGAAGGAGATGGAGAGAACGCGCGCGGCGCGGTATTATTGCTGATTGAAATTCTTCGTGGCCCGAGTTGACTTGCCGCGTGCACCAGCAGATTGCACGATCAGTTTACGTTTCCCTCGTGGCAGTGCGCCAACCGCTCCGGCTATTTTTTCAACTCGCGCGATTCCTCCTTGCCTGCCGATCCTCTCTAACCGTTTGCGATTGTGTGTACGTATGTATATATGTGTGTATATGGCTGGATCTTTCGCTGGGCTTTGTTGCATCTCGCGCGCTTCTTAGAAGCTTTTGTACAATTCGGTCTTGCAGGAGCGAATGTTACGTTAGCAGCTACACGAGTCCCTTGACAAAAAATTATCCCGTCACTTATTTCTTGATAACATCATTTTTTGTTTATGTGGTTCCTCTCATTCTCTTCCGATATATATTGCGTACGAAATTCTGTTTTGTCTCAGAACACCGAAGATTAGGAACAATGAGTTGTACATCGGAACGCGTCAAAGAAACTACGGAGAAATCATGTATCTGTATATACTCCCTTCTTCTCGTCACTTTTATATCAGCGCGTAGTAGTTGTTCGATGCGCGACGCAGTTGCAGCGCGCGAAGGTCGCATTTTTAAGTGACTGCATCATCCTGTTGACACTTGTTATTCGACGCCTCAGGATAACGGCAATGACTTGAAAAGGTCTTGCGGCAAGAGAATGCGATATTGCTCTTTTGAAAATTTTCTTTTTTTTTTTTTTTTTCTCAACTTTGCTCTCCACACAGTGTATGTTAAACTCGTTGGTTTTTTTACACAAGCGAAGTTCGAATATTTTGTTTTCCGACAATTCTCGACGCTATGAGTTTTTTCTGTCCGGGGCTATCGGGGGGCTATTATTCATTATTTTTATTATTACACGCCCCGAGGGCGGAGTATAAGAATTCCGATGTATCTAATATTCTTAGATTAAAAGATGTCGCTTAATTTCAAGATCGAGAGAAAAAGTTTGCATATATTTACTCTCAAGAGTTGACGCAAATACGTATTTTTATATATTTTTATATATTTTTTTAAATTTCTTTACAGAAATAAAAAAAAAATAAAAATGCTTGATAGTTTAAATATAATGCATAGCGCAGAGACGAAGGGGAAAGGTGTTTGTTGTCAGCCTTGGTGGGCCTCTAAGAACGAGTCCGCATTGTTAGTAGGTGCACCGCCTGTCGCTGGGCTCTGATTCATTGCCGCGCCTTGCAATTCATCATTCCAGTCCCGGCATCATTGCGCCTGCCCCTCTCCAAGCTGCTCTCTCGCGCCCAATGGTAATCACCCCGAAACCTTTCTTACTCGCTTATCTTCCACTCTTCTTATTTTTGCGCGCGAGCTATTCTTGTAACTTATTGGATTGTCGAAGAAAATGTGTTTTTAAAGAATCGACTCTTACCTATTCGGTCTCCTATATCAATATATGAGCGAAATCATCCTTCGAAGCGAAATATGTGCGCTGCAACAACGTAATTAAAGTAATTTAAAATTGAACATTTGATTTGGCACAACGACAAACAAAGCCGCGATTTCGATTGAAGACCGAATCGCGGGAGACGCTTTTCCAAGCAACACACATTTCCACGGCTAATCTATTTGAATCGTACCGTAGCGAGAATAGCGATACGAATTGATAAGTGAGGGTACACGTGCAGGCGCGAGAGATACAAGGACGGAAGGACGTGCTCCGGCTGTGTGATGTACCGTTATCCTTCTGCCGCTTAAACGGAGGCGCGCGCGCCCGCGCGCACATCTCGATAATAACTCGGAACGAAGAAAATGAAGGATGGCAGAGAGAAAGAGGCTGAGAGAAGATAGAATCGCGTATATGTGTATGTGTGTGTGTGTGATCATGTATGTTGAGACTCCTTTTTCGGCCGATCGAGACTCGAAGCGAACGCGATAAGCAGAGTTTTTCATGGGTGTACGATGGACACACATACCTCTTAATGAGCGATAAAAAGACCGCCGAAAAAGAAATTACGGGAGTCTTTTAATAATGACTCGGCGATAATTAATAACGGCAAGAAAGTGGCGCAAAAAGGATTTTGGCTCGTTCGACGCGGCACTTCTTCCTCCGTCCTCTCTCTCTTTCTCTCTCTCTCTCTCTCTCTCTCTCTCTCTCTCGCCTCTCGGCAAAAAGCCTTCTAGTCGTGGTAGAGGTCAATCGAACCTCCATACTTAAATCAAATGACGAAAAGGTTTTCGAGCGCGTAAAAGCCCGAATGTAACGGCTAAGTGGATTAATCGCAATTATTGGCGATTATTGGCGATTACGACGTTATAGAGAAGGATTCGTTTTGTAGATGACGAAATTCCCCTTCGAACGAAGTGAGATTCGTGACGAGGTGATATTTCGTTTGACGAAAAAAATTATTAAGTAATGATGGAACTTTGTGTGCCCTTGTATAACGATTGTGCAGTGATAGAAATGCAAATAAGTAGATGCTTCGAGACGATAACAATTAAAGGTTTTTTTTCTAAGAAAAACAATGACGTCTTAAAAAAAAAACAGCAAAATTAATTATTGCAATTGAAAACCGACACATTATTGTCGGCGTTTCCACAATGAAAGTCGCGCGTTCAAAAATTCGTCATGCGTCCCTGGAACTTTCGTTTCCACCCTCTTCTAAGCCGAATACTGGCGGCGGTCACGTATTCATGGTTGCCACAGTCTCTTCCGGTCGTGTTATTTTTCCGCAGACAGAAAAAGTGCAAAAGGCCTCGCGGAGCGCTTCTCCTCTCCTCTCCTCCCCTTCCCCTCCCTTCCCCCGCACGGAGATTAAGCGTGGGTAACTTTATGAAAAGAGATTAAAACTGCTAAAATTAATTTGCGTAATTGCAGATGAAGTTCAGTTCTCTTCAGTCGCTCTTTGGCGCTAGATAATAAATTTTCTTTATGCGATTTCTATAATCGAACGCTCTTAAGCTAAATTCCGCTTTAGCCGACTCTTTTTTCTCTTTTTTCTCTCTCCTTGTATTAATTAATAAATAATTTCTCTGTGTGTGCGCAATAAAAAGAATAAAGGCCAAATCCGACTGTCGTCTGTTATTTTTCTCACGTCACGTATGTTTGAAAACACATAATTCACACATCTCACATCTCTTTTTATCTCTTACTCTCCGACACTATCTTTGGCAAGACTTTTCTTCTTGGATGTGTCACAATTTGTAAGTATCTACAATTCTCCACGTCTTCGACTGGTAGTTCTCGAAGCATCCAGCGAAGAGAAAAACAGCGAGTTTACGGAGAGGAAAAGAGAGAGACGACGAGAAAGAGAGAGAGAGAGAGAGAGAGAGAGAGAGAAAGAGAGAGAAAGAGAATGAGTGAAACATGAATTATTCCCAGCGCTTGTACTGCCTAGAACTGTCCGGAGTGTTTCCCACGCCGACTCATAACGCGTTATCAATTATTAATTGTTTTACTGGAACACACAAGTTTTCCTTTCGTCCCGCCTCTCCTTCCCAACCGCTGGCCAGAGCCAGAAACGATGAAGGACGCCAGGTAGACGCTCCCGATGTCTCTTGGCATCGCGCGCGATGCACCGCTCATACAAGATATAACTCGCGCGCGCGTTGATGCTGCGCGCATCTCTTCTCTGCGAAAATTATACGGAGCGGAGAAGAAGAATGCGTGTGCGGGCATCGATTGTGTCCCGATTCCGAGAAAGTCAGTTTCCGCGGTAAATTACGCGACAGTCATCTCGATAAATCGCGAACAAACGACAGAAACAGCGATCGCCGCTGTATTAGAAAGATCGGATCCTGTCAACGCGACGACTGGACGTTATTTGTATTGCACATGACAATGCTATGAATTGAAGACACACACACACACACGTGTGTAAATTGTGCTCCCCGATATTATTGAATAAACTTGTTCAGGAATCGTGTTAAAATAAATGTCAGATGAAAAATTGATCGACGCCTTCGAAAAATTATGCTATTTAACGACGCTGTGCGTGTTTTGCATTAATAATTTCTCGAAGAAAGTTATACGCGCGCGCTTTTCACGCAAAACGTGTTTACTCGTTTGTTATGCATACGATACGCGCGCACGTATATCCGGCATGCTCGAAAAGCACGGGTTGAAATAATCCATCATTTATATTAATTGTACTCCGCGGTACGTCGCGCGCGCCTCCTGCGTAAATGATATAGTTTATGTTTATTGTGGCGCGTGATGTTGGTTACTGGCTCGTGCTCTTCATAAATTCTAATTAAGTTCGCACAATCGACCCCCGGAATCACACAAGGTCGCGTTTTCGTCGTCGTGTATACGATGAAGGTTTGCGCCGTTATGAGAAATAGTCTCTTTCGCCACTGCGACAAATTATTCCACAAGCGAGTTTTTGCTATGGAAGACGCTATGAAATTGAATGTAACGCTCGAGTTGCAAATAAGAATTAATGTTAAATAAAAAATAAAAAATTATATACATATAACTCTTTGCATACAGACTTAAAAAAAAACCGATCTACTATACAGATCTACTATACTAGTAAGAGACCCGCGACTCTAAAATCAAATTCGATTTTCCGCGGAAAATCGATTTTGATTTTTGGAATCGAAAGTTTAATCAATTCTGCATTGATAAAAAAAAAAAACAAATTGAAAAAATTTTTAGTAGAAATCTAAAGTTCAAAGATATAAGCGTTAAAAAAAAATTAATATTTACTAGAAACAACGAATTGAAATTTTTGAGTGGGTCTGAGAGACCACTCATGTCTGTATACGAACAATTAAATTGAATATTTAACTTCTAGTTTCAAGAAAAGTTTTTTACATAGCGTTAAGATTTTTGCAAACAGTCTAAATCTCGTTTACTGCTACAAAAAGAATATTCAACGCGCTGTTACGTGCTATTAATGTATTCCGTTAATGAACGGCGCGAATGTTTCGTTTTTTTTTTTCCAGAGATCCTCTGTGTACGAGCGCCCGCGTGCAATATCTATTTGCGCCCGGACTCGTTAAGACGTTTCGTTGTATCGCGGCGCGTACAAGCGTTACAATTAGTTGGCCGACCA
>QVOB01006285.1:0-23020 GCA_014839585.1 Pseudomyrmex concolor
AAGCGCGGAACGCGTTCTTTTCGATTAACGAGTGAATCTTGACGAGAATCGGAAATTTCAAAATTCTGTGGATTTTCAAGTAAATCGAGATACAACTTAAATAGTACGGCGACATTTTTTGCGTGTTCTCCGCGAGAACCTGGAAAAATTATTATCCGGCATCTAATAGTAGTATAGAGTGTTATATTGTTAATGCTTGTGTTGTGCAAAACGCATACGCCTATTGCTGTGCAAGCTCAGAGAGAGAACGAGAGAGAAAGAGAGAGAGAAAGAGAGAAAAAGAGAGATAATATTATCCCTCCCTTGTAAATATACCCTAATAAAACTCTTGTACCGAGCGCACCGTTCCAAATGTTTCGCCCTCGTCATAACACATGTTTTTATCCCGTTTTACATTTATTTAAAAACTATTTCTTAGAAAAAAACGCGCGTATAACAAATAAAAATCTACAAATTCATTTATATTTTCCACACATTGTTAGTTCACAAATAAAAATTTAGGATAAGAGTTACAACAAAAATGCATTATTGTATTAATCGTAGAAACGTTCATCAAGAGAAATAGCAAAACCACTTTCCTTTATATTATTCATCACTGCGTGAGAACGCGTTTTAAATAAATCATTCAATAGGATTCATTTTCTCATCGTGAGACAAGAAATTCCGGATACACAGAAGAGAATTCCGTTCGTAGAGTTGGCGTGTGTATGTTCAAGCAAATGTTGGCAGTTTTGTATAGTTAATCAGGATACCTTATTTATATATAAAGACATCATCACGCAATCCTCAGGCCGGTTGTGTAATTAGGGGTTACCGTCTGCTAGAAAAGCGAGAACTGACCGTCAAGAGAACACGACACGAAGTTGTTCTCACAAAAATGCTCGTCGATTTCTGCTGAGTATTTTTATCAGCAGACACAAATTATGCAAAATACATAAATTATTCAATATAACATAAAATGTGAAGTTTCAAGCAGATTGTTTTGAGAAGTTCTTAAAATTTAATATATTTTTAATGAAGAACTCTTTATACTGAGTTTTTAAAATTTTTACATATAGTATGAAAAAAAAATGAACTCTGCAGAATATCTTATTTAAAATTTACGATATTTCGAGTATCATATATATGTTTATTTTTCTCGTGAGTTAAGGGGTTATATATTATTTTTGTAGTTTTGTTAATTTATCGTTTCTTATGAAAGTATATAATATGAGCTTCATTAGTAGTTCGTCGGGCAATCATCGCGTCGTTAAGCGAGCGGGATGAATACATTTCCGTCGTTATGGTCATATCAGACGGCCATTAGGTGAACAGTCGTGCAGTCGGTCATGCGTTTGGTCGGTCGATCTATCCTTTGCTCGTAAATCACGCGTGCGTTTGGCACGAAGAAAGAGAGCGATGGGAGTCGCTCGTATTATGCGCAGGCGTTGAGAAAAGTGACACGTTGAGAGCGTTACGACAAAAAAAAAAGGGAAAAACCGGACGGCAATGTCGCGCCGGTATAAACATCGAGGATGTCCGCTGCTTGATTAGGGCTTCTTCCTGGTCGCGACGTCGTAAAGCAACGATTCCGATCTCGCTTTCAAGAAAAAAGCACGAGAAAGCATGAGTCTTCTAGCTCATTAAAGTAGAACACATTAAGCTAACTTCAAATAAGAACGTAATTTATGAAAAATTCCTTCTCTTCATGTTGCGCCTAAAAAGACATTTAAAGACGTCATAATCTATCCAAATGTACCCATCAGATATATTTTACACTCGTCTTTGAAACTCTTGCACTCAGGCGTGTATTGTTAACTTTTAGATTATCCTATTTTTTATTTGCTATAAAGCATGAATTGCAAAGCGGTATGAAAAACATTCGGGTAGATCTAATAAAAAATTATATCCTTGAAATAGTTACCTTTTTATCTTTGACTCCGGGAAAATATTCAGATATCGCGCTTCTAACGTGAATCCTGTATAATTTTGCACAGAGCGGATGTTACCTATTATGTTACCTGAGCAGACGGTTCCGGCGAGTCTACTCCGGTCCCGCAGGACACGATGCGAGTTGCCGCGGTGAGACGCTGCGGTGGCGTTTTAATGCGGAATGAAGGCATTATAAACTCATTAGCTGGTGAACGAGCCCGGCTTGCGTGTAAATATGCGCGCATTGCCACTCTTTATTTGAATATATACGAAACATTAACGGCTCCATTCGCCGAGTCTTCTTTCGTTCTTTGTTAGGATATATATCTTCGACGCTGATCCATTCTCGTCTGTTATCTTATTTTTTGTTTTTTTTTTTTAGCATAATTTTTTCTTGAAAAACTCTCGATATAAATATAACAGATTGTTGCAACGCGATAAAGAATGTAAAGGTGCTTGAAAACATTCTACCTTACTGAATCATGCGTTCAGGTTTTGTTATTTTATTTGACACATAACTTACGTCTTACACTACTCATTAAATTAAATACACCGCTTTGTACATCCACAACGTTTCACGTACAATCTTGTTTTGCGCTTGCAAGTTTTCGTGTTTCGGTTGCACATTCTTCTTCGCCTGGATGCATTCGTCTTACTTCATATCTTATTATGCTAATTTGTACTGCACAATTTTTGATTCCTTGTACGTGGAATGCCTTGAGGAGGATTTATATCCTAAGATATGTAATGAACTTTACCTCTTCCTCTTTCTCTCGCTCTCTTATGACGAATCCGTTCGAGGAAAAGAAAGACAGATTCTTCTTCCTTCTCTCCCTCGCCTCTTTTTCTTACTTCGTCTTTGAAGAGATACTGCGTCAACCTTAATAACAACTTGCTTAACCGATTCAGGGCTTCGCTCATCCAGCGTGTCTGTTAAATCGTTAATTACCCCCGCGAGAAGATCAAAAAAGCAATGTCGGAGAGGATGGGGAGAGGAAGATCGGACTAAAAAGAGTAGAATCTGGACGAACAAACGCTGAGAGAACCAACTTGTGAAGCATGAAGAAAAGCTACAACGAGAAGGGAAGGTTACACAGAAGGACGAAGAATGACGATCGAGTTGCCTCGTCATTTTTTTCCTCGTTTCCTCTTCTTTTCACTCTTTTCTCCTCTTGCATCTTTTGAAACTGGAAGCTGCGCCAATGCGAAACGCCCACTTCCTCTGTCCGATCTTCGGCCACTTTATTCTGCATTTGAGAATATAAAGGGGCACAAAAAGGTGAGTTAAGAAGGAAGAGTTACAAAAAGGTAGAAGAGTGCAGAGAAAGAAAAAAGAGAAAGAGAGAGAGAGAGAGAGAGAGAGAGAGAGAGAGAGAGAGAGAGAGTAGCTAGTTGGTTTGCCTAATTTGCTCAGTAATGTCCAATCGAGAAATAACGAGTTGGGAAGAAAGACAAGAAGAAGAAGGAGAAGTGAAAGGGGGATGCTTAACACCTAACATCGACATTAATTATGTCGGTTGCCACAGGTGCCAACAACTTGATTATCAGAGCTCGATCGCTCGTTTCGATTACGTTGACTTCTCAAGCGCGCGAGCTAGACATCAACCCTCTGTATTATATTGTCCTTAATTATATTGTCCTTCAGAGGACATAAATGCGTTAGTTATTAATTAAGAAAACTTAAAAATTACTTAAGTATATTTATTAGAAAAAGTAGATTTATAGAAATTTTTTGGGAGAAAGATTTTATTGTCTGTTAATTACGTCATTATTGAATTCGCAATTACAATAAGAAAAGAAAAACGGGATAAAGTGTCTCGTAAGAAAGTCTCGTAAGAAAGTGTGGAAAAGTATGGAAAAGACCGTATAGAGATTCTCCGTGAGATTCTCGCGATCGAGTTTGCGCTTTGAGGTGTGGTGGAGAAAAGGGATCGCCGCGAAATAAAATGGCGGTCCGGCGATGCCACTGGTATCGATTGGGTGGTACCAGCGACACACCGTACATGCACGTAGTATCTATACACACGTACTCGCGCGTGTGTACACAGTCGCCGCCGTTTGCTCTCTCACAATCGCGTTGCATAGTTGCAAATCGCAGAACGGAGTGCCGTTTGGCACGAGGGTTGATGGCACTCGAGGTACGAGATGGCACTCGATCGGCCGGTTATTAACCAATGCGCGTTCGCTTAAGCACGTATTAATTGATCTGAATTAATTTGCCGACACGGCCGGCGCCGTGAAATTTCGCAGGGAGGTTTCTGAAATTCGGATAGAAAACGCTTGTCGTCAACGTTTATCAGAATTTTACGCAGCCACGTGTCAAACACTCGTAATGCGTATGATTGCTTCGAAATAATAATTGCTTGAAACATGACGTAAGTATTTTATAATACACGGTTTCTAGTTCAGTAATGGCACAATACAAACGGAGATAAAACAAAAGTAATAATACATTATCGCTCTCACCGAAGTGCTACTTATGCGAGAGCAACATACGACATTTGCTGCTCCATAACAGAGTACAGAGTAAATTGACGAATAGTATTATAAACGCACACACAAGTAATTTGCTGGGCACGTGGAAGTATTCATCGTAGTTTAAAAATCAAGCTGCGTAATTTGAAGTTAATCACTTATTAAACACGAGTAATAAGTTAAAGCAATAAATCAATCGTTGGAGTTGCGCACAAGATAATTAAAACTTAAGACATTTGTCGCCAAATGACACGAATGCGTTTTCATTGAGATACGCATCGGTAGTTTTGCGGTCACTTCTTACGCAATAAAGAAACTCATTATTAGATTGATTCTCCTTTCCTTCTCTGTAAAGAGTCGACGAATCGCAGCCTTTGTATAATGACGCGCTTCTTCTCGGAGAGAGTCTGGTCCTCGTTAGATCGGGATTACGCGACATCCGAGCTAGGTAAGTTAAGAAACGAGCCGAGTAGTCTGGATGACTACCGAGAGGTCAAAAGAGACGGCAGGAGGGAAGAGAGAAAGACAGAGAAAGAAGTTCTCGAAGGGCGAAACCCGAGCCCGAGACCCCAGACTCACTCCCCTTCTCGCCTCTTTCCGCCCCTCTTTTCCATCTCCGCCAGATAGAGGTACTTCTATTCATTCATTCGCTCGTTCTCGAGCGCGCGCATGCACGACCTACCGCGCGTCGTCGCTAATCTCGATTTACAGCTGGAAGGAAAATCGACTGCATTCGACATCCAATCGGCTGTTGGAATTAGGTTCCGATACTTCGGCCTATCGCAAACTGGTCGATCGGTCGGTCGGTGGCTTTCTTCTTTCTCATGCGGTTTTTTTTTCGTTCCCTCGGTTTTTCGGTAAAAATCGATAGAAGTGACAGTTTTTTGTTGCTTCTTTTAAATCAAAAAAAAGAAAATAGATTGTGAAAAGGTGACATTTTTACAGCGACAATATGTATAATAATATTTCCGTTTTATTTTCTAGAAAAATTATAGTGTTTCTCTCTATTCTTTTCGCTCTAAAAGCGTACATGACGTTTGCACTCAATGCGCTATTTAATGTTGCTCGCAACGCGGTCATTAAAATTTGGTCGACGTAACGAATGATTTACATCTGTTTGACACGCGGGAAGTTTGCGACGGCGACGCGGAGACCAAATAAGCGCTCGGAAATCCGTCACGGATTCGACGCCTCGGTCTTTTGAAAAATTCAAACAGCACCGCCGATGGATTTTGCGTTGGATCGAGCGCCATTACGGTCGTAAACGTCGATAAGCAAAACACACGATAAATTAGGCACAATGGTTTTGCGAATAAATAATAAATCTCGGTCGCGCGATTAAGCGGTACGCTTTTAGCTGCGGCGACTACTTACGGAACGGAAAACGCAAGCACGTTGGAATATCCTCATCAAATCTATACGGGCGATTCAGTGTCCTTCAGTGGACTCGCTACCTGCTGAGAGTATTCTGTATGTTCTTTTGAATAGAACGTAATCCAAATGTCGTGATGATCGATCATGCTCTTGACTTGAAAAGAAACTTGGTCAGCAGTCTATCGTTATCTATTTTGTTACTGCGCCACCCAAGAGATCTCACACTTTTTCGTAAATAGGACATTATTCAAAAAATTCAGAAAATTTCAGAATTTGCAAGTGTTATAAAAACCGTAATTTCAGTTTGACATAGAGTATAATACAGAAGTCACGAGTATTCAAAAATTATTTTCTATTGAAATTGAATCATATTTTGTTTTTTATAAAAAAGAAGAGTAGTAAACTTTATTTAATTGTAAAATATGTAATTTTGTCTGATTAATTTTATTGCAACTTGCAAATTCTTTCGCGACCAGCAAATCGATCAGTTTTGTAGCATAAGTAAAAGCTATGGCTCCTCGAAATAATCCCGTGTTCGACAATAGATTAGCATGGCGTTGTGAAAATATTTCGAGTTCTTTGACAGATTCTGGGATTGTAAGCATCACCAGGTGTGTGACGTTCCTCGTCTTTTTAGAAAAATTGCCAAACGACGGCAGAAAAGCAACAAGAAATAAACGAAGTCCTTGTGGCTTTTGACTAGCCGCGTAATTCTCTGTTCGAGGCTGTCACCGGATTCATGATCGATCGATTCTTCTGAGGAATTCCTTAAAGTTTTCGAGAATAAAATCACATTCATCATAAACGGTCGCACGAATAAACTTTGACTATCAAAATGAATGAACTGTTGCGTATTCACACAATAATGATGAACCAACAAATAGATCAAACGATGTTTATTAAATAAAATAAAATTACTCAAAAAATACTCAACTAAATATCAAAAACTTTATTCGTGTGATACAGTTTGATAGATTTCAAATGTTCTAGTCAACTCTTGATTGACATATTACTGGACATGTTACTGGAAAAGGTTTTCAAATATACTTACTGAAAAATCGTGAGATTAACGGCTTTGCGCTTTTACGAAGTCGCAAAGTCACAGGGATTAGAAAGTCAGTTGTTAAGCTTTGATCAGACGGATCATGGAGAATTTCCGAAATCGATCGACAATGGGGATTGGTTTGGGGATCTTGTCCAAATATTTGGAATCACCTCGCACGGCTGTGTGACACCGAGGAAAACGCGCGGTTAACCCGTGACGAAACGCTCGACTGCAGGTGGCCCACAGATGCCGGGGGGATTATGGGGTTTATTCCCCAGCGGGATATTGATCCCCCATTGTACCGCGACTAAGCGAGCGGACTCTCTCTCTCTCTCTCTCTCTCTCTCTCTCTCTCTCTCTCTCTCTTTCTCTCTCTCTTCTCTCTTCTCCCCTCTTCTCCTCTCGTCGAGCCTCTCGTTGCTCTCGGTCTCTTCCGAGATGAACTTGAAGACGGGAGAAGCGTGTTCACTCTCATCTCCATGATAGATCTTGTAATTTATGAATGCAACACAGTGTTCCGCGTTTCTTTACAGAGAACAGTCGTTTATATTTATATTTATTACAGCTACTACGAAAAGAGGGAGACCATGTTTTTTTCTTTATTATAGAATATTGTCATATATCTGTGTTTATGTGCTCTATTCAATTGCTTTTCTATTTTAATTTCTTTTTTAACGAGACCCAGCTCAATTTGAATGAAACACGTTTCACATTAAAAATTCGGAAAGATGTAATGTTACGAATGGGATATCGTGAGTTCTCCCGGAAAGTTATGTAACGAGTTCAACGCTAAATCTACATCGCCACTGAGCGGGAAATGTAATGCTTTTTATTTATTCGACAGAGAAATGCGCTACTTTATTTATGCGTCTATATCCGATTACATATCTTTCATTCTTGACGTTCTAATATTATTCGTTAACGTGACTCGTCCCGCGGTTGTTTTTCAACAACAGCGTTCGTCAACAATTTCTGCGACAAATCAAATCAAGGATCTTGAGAAGTATATTTTACGATATAACAGAAGAATCGATCAATCTTTTCCTTTTCACTAATTTATTTACGTAGCTATTCTTGGCAGATTGCAGAATCACTATTTGCAAAGTCGGTTGTTGTTTAGCAATACAATAGCATCCGCTCGAGGGATTCTCAAGATTGGCGATCGCGTGAGCCCGATTCTCTCACAAATCGCAGCCGAGGCGATCCGTGATCGAGGTAACCGCTTGCGATTTCGATCTCGACGCTCGAGCGATTTCGATAGTGGCGAATCAAGCGTCGGCAGGAAGGAAGCTGCCAATTTGCACCGCGCACGCCACGTCAGGACACAGCTAACGGGGATGTCCTTCGGCTCCTCCTACTTCACGCTCCTTCGAGCAACGATGATTGGCTTGAGCGCGCTGGCTCCCCTCACAGGCAAGAATTACGAGAACTGCAATCGTCGATGCGAATCCGAAGTCAGCCGACTCTCTGAATTTCTAGTTACTATTTCTAGTTATTGCACGTTACATTGAAAAGAAAATGCAAAGGAAGAAAACTTTTGATAGGATTTTATATTTATATTTTATATTTAAAACCATATACATATATAATACATATATGATATTGTTATAATTTAATTTTGCTGAATTTTATATATATATATAAACACGTTAAATATATTGATTCAATGTTTTATTAATTTTATAATTTTTTCAATTTAATGCATAACTTGTAAATAACTGATTTCCATTTTGAGTGCTGAAATCGCGGACTGCAGTTTTCTGAATTTTATTGGCTTGGGATGAAACAAGCGAATTTATATCCGCAAACAAATTTCATTCGCGTAAGGCCATTTTGTTATGTAGATTGATTTCGGAGAGCAACGTGAGAGACGAGATAAACTATGATCGTTCGATTATATTTGTGAAGCGTATCGATCCTATTAGGGATCGTCAGGTCGCCTTTTGAAAATAAGCTGTCATATATCGCCACTAAACGTGCGAAGGGGAGTCTTGGATAGAAATAAAGGGGACTTGTGGATTAGGTTCTAGATTATTCCCCGTATCGAGATGTTATTTCCCCACGATATCCTCCATATTACCGTGGCCATTGTCTGTATTTGGGGAAACAGAGTAGAGCGCGCATTTAAAAGCGTCGCTCATTTTTCATGTCTCCTCTTTTGTGTGTGCGCATATATTTTGCTCCAATTTTTGCGAGATCGTGACTATTTGCTTTTTGATTCACCGCTCTCATCCCTTATGTAATCACATATCCGACTACAATAACATGTTCAAGAAGTACATTATTTGATATTCTTGTATACATGAGTTTAGGATTTTCATAAGTTTAATGTGGTTCGAAAAAGAATAAAAATAAAACCAGAAGCAAAGTTAAAATTTTTTTATAATATACCAATTAATTTTATAATATACCAATTTGTATGAAATAAATTAATGTTTTGCAATGTTATATACCTAACTGTTTGCACCGTAAAAGTTTCACAATGCATCGCCGTCGGCGTTCCATCGATTAGGCGAATTATGGAACTGCGAAATTATCGGGATTGCGCAAAGAATCGGAGAGAAAATCTCTTGCAAGATACCTTTCGCGGTAGAGCAACGTCCAATCGCGGATTTTCTGTCCGTTACACTTGGAAGGGCGCAAACTATATCAGGAAACGCGGCAATTGTCCTGTCGTGAGGAGAAGAGCCGTTTGGTTGGGCCAGGGCGCGCAACACTCGGCACGCAACTAACAGGAACTCGATAATTCGTGTGATCCGCCACGATCGGCTCGTGAAATCACCCGGAATCACTTTTTTTTTGCGCGCGAACCTCTCCTGAGATTTCAACTCAGCATCAACAAAAAACGATATTAACTGTTAATTCGATTATTTTGCCAAAAAACCGAATTTGTATATGTGTTTAGAGTTTTATCGGGAAGACATTGCGTGTTGCAAAATGCTCGAAATTGGATAAATTTCTAACATCATCAAATCATTGTTAAAACTTCAATATTCCTCTTATGTAATGTTTAATTTAAAAAAATAATTATATTCTTGGCTCTCATAGAGATTTCTTTTTATATCACAATATTTTCAAAGACGCGTCCTCTTTCCGCGAAGTAAAACAACTTCCATTTGCTTTTGAAAGTGCTTACGAAGAAATCGCCTTAATTCCTAACAACTGCATGCGCGGATGCTCGCTGATTATTTGTCGCGAGCGACACACGCGATGCGAAATCCTGTTATCCATCCAGGCTGATTTTCAGTCGGATGAGAATGCGCTCCTCCGCGCGTCTCAGCAGCTACACGCGGAGTTTAATTAAGCGTTGTACCTGAAGTGAAATGCAACAGTGGAACAACAACGGCGGATATCTAAAGCTCGGCACGTAAATTACAGGTAAAGGCACAAGACGCTCGAGAGAGGTTCGAGTTCACGCCGGTTCGCTGCTAGTAATTAACTCGAGGGGACGTTACAGTTCCTTCCGCCAAACGCGTCCTTTCGTCCGTCCCTTTGCCATGGGATTGTTTAATCCATTTTCATCCTATCGATTGCTCCTTGCCATTGCCGTTATATACATTCTTTCATCGCGCGATATGGAACAATCATTGAAGAAAACACCGAGAGATTTCTTTTATAAACTTTTTTGAATGATTAAAACTTTTTACATGTTAAAAAATTGAATTTTTTGGAAGATTAGAATTTTTTAAAACTTTTAAGGAACAAAGAAAAAACCTTTTTTGCACGAAAAGATAGGCGGCTTTTATGAAAGCATTATGCCAACTGGCATTACGTCAGCTGTCTTCCTACGTATATGCTTTCTGTTGAACGCGTTGCCGAGTGACAGCCCGGGATTGTCGAAGAAGGAAGTACGAACAACAGGTGCGCGAAAACATAGAGTGAGGCGTGTAAGTACAAGTCCGCGGAACCGGCAACTCAACGTCGTTCGATCGACACACGCGAAACGATCTTCAATATTCAATTTTGTTCGAAGCGAGACAACTTCAACTATGCGTTCATCTTTTTCTTTATACTCATTTTTTGTCTATTAAACATATACATATTTATTGTAAGATATTTATACCATAAATTTTCATAATACGTTTAATTTTTCTTTCGTAATAACAAAATATCGCATATGTATTGCGAAAAGCTGATGTTCTGAATGCGCACGCGTTTACAGACAAGGCCCGCGGCTGTGTATCGTCAATCGAGTGTATACGTTGTTTCGCTATCGAAGAGAATCAACGCGCATCACGCAACGCTAATTTGTCTTCGATTTGCCCCGCCACACCGAGCTCCGTGGCGTGGGAGATTGTTTGTCTCTCCCTCTCACCCCTAAGTCTCATTGTCATCTTCGAAAACAGCGGCGATTTTTACAGATTTACGATCGATTTAAGAAAATAGATTTCAAAAATTTTTAAAAATTATATTTTAACAAAACATTGCAATTACTAGCGTTTGCCGAAACAATATCGTTTCATCTGAAGATTCTCTCATTTGCTCTTATATTCTTCCGTAGAGATCCTAGTGTTTCCTTTTCCTGCGACTTCCTTCAAGACTTCTCATCCTTTCTCACTTCTACTCCTTCTTTCTCTTCTCTCTTTTCTTCAAAGAGAAAACGCGAAGCCAGCGGGATCCGATGCACGGCGCGGAATATCGTAGGTCATCACACCGGGGCTTGCTTCGCAGTGATACCGCGCGTCATAAATAACGTTTGTTTCAATGTTAATCTGCGGCTCGGATCAAATCTAATAAGTACAGAGGCGACGCGGAGCAATGCCGATGGCGATTGGCTCGGCGGTACCGGCCGTACTTGTACGAACCGGAGAACGTAAGAGGCGAATGTTGGAGAACAGACGGTAGAGGAGAAGAGGAGCCCTCGGGGGAAGAAGAAGAGGACGACGAGAAGAAGGAAGAAGGAGGAAAGACGGGAGGGGAAGAAGGAAGAAGAAGATGAACAAGAAGAGCCGCTCGGCATTGTTCGCGGCCGCTCGCTCGTGACTCGTGACTCTTGCGACCCGGATGACCCCTAGCCTCAATTACCTCAGACACATCCGCCCGCTCGCTCTCTTCCTCCGCCTCTCACTCACCCTTATCCTCTCTTCGACGAACTTTGCCCCCCTTCGAAGTCCATCCGCGGCCCGTGACTTCGTGCCCACGCGAGCGGAGTAGCGGCATCGATATTGAACTCTCTTCCTCGCAAAACTCACTTGGTACGTGTAATAGAGCTTATCCTATTTGGAAATTACCCCCAAAAAAGAAGGGGAGTAATAATTGCGATAAAACTTGCTGGATAAATTAGTGAGATAGAACTGGCAAAATTAGGCGCGATAATTCCTGGACATCCTTTATAAAATATTTGACTATCAGATACGTGCAGTTACAAAAGAAACACCGACACGTATTCAAATCTTTAATCAGCAAACGTTGAAATCGATGCCGGATCCACGAAGCGTGTGTATAGGGTGTTCGAACGCGAGTGGATATCCTCACTCGCCTAAGGAAACTAAATGGCAACTGGTCAGAACTGGCTGTAGATCCTGTCCCGATAAAGCGCGGACGATCCGACATCTCAGTTAGCACCGTTTCGGTGCTTAAGGGAATCGGCGGCTAAGTCGTGTCAGCTGTTTCCTCGACTTCCGGTATAGTTTCGAAATCGGAGCAGCTTATTTATCTTTCAAAATATTTATCTTTCTTTTGAGATATTATAAAGTTCTTTTTTCAAGTTTCCTTTATAGAAAAATTGCCAATTTTTAATAATCTAAACATTCGAAAGAAACTGTGTAAAAAAAATTGTATAATATTGAGAATGTACACAATTATTTTAAAACACATATGTGCAAAAGCATTTCTAAGACGATTGATATATTCAAGACTAGGGGATAAAAAGGAGACGAAAGCGCCAGAAGAGGCGCCAGTGTCGAAGAGAGTTTAAAGAGCCAAGCGTGCCTAGATCAGCGCGCGCGCGTCGATCGTATCGCGGGAGGACTTACAAACACGTTTCGAGAGATCCGTAGTTAATCTCTCGGGGTCCGGGAAGAGGCAGAAGAAGAAGACTGGTAAAAAAAAAAGGGACCCGTTCTTGCGGCTAATAAATTGAGCGCCCTCGTGTAAAAGTATCTACCGAAATTCCAGAGCGCAGTCTCCTGACACCCCGAAGTATCGTGTGCGACTTCAACGGTCCCGATAATTAGTCGAGTTATCGTCCGGCTTGACACTATCCCACACCGATCTACAAGTGTTTGGAATCCGAACTGTTCGTACCGGTTTTCGTTGCGTCGTAAAAATTCGTTCCTCGCGAGCGGTGACTAATGAAACCGCGCGCGTGTCCTCGGGCTTTATCATCGTCCGGATAATGATCTCGAAAAGGCCGCACGCGGATCGGGAGACGAGCGTCGCGCTAAATAATCCGAGTTATCGACGCTGAGCGGCGCGAATTTACAAACCGGCCGGCAATCATTAACAGCGGCGAAGAATGTTAATCGTCGTCGAAAAACGTTTTCAGCAACCGGATCAGAGCAATAACGTCGATTTCAGACCGAGTCTGAAATCGACGTTATTGCTCTGATCTCTCTATCAATTAGCGGACAATCTAATTGAATCTATTGGATAAAAAAGAGTTCCCAAAAATAATCCCTCGCGTTAGTTATCTTATTCGGAGAGTGCGGAGTGGAATTTATGTAGAAAAATAATTAACAGCTAATTACAATACTAATAATACATACAAAAAGAAATTAAAAATTTTCAATACAGACGTGCTAGAGATTCAAAGATTACAAATTTACAAGTCCGAATTTTTCATCAGTTATAACTTTGAAATATTCATTCGTGAGATGCATTTACCTCAACAAAGATCAGATCGACGTACCTACATCGACGCGGTCTTCGTTCCGATCGAAGCCGCATCGTCGTGTCTGTCGACAAAAGCGAGGGACGTGGACTCGATGATAATTACGGATAATGGTAATAGCAGATCTACCATTGTGTGTGTGTGTGTGTGTGCGTCGGACCGAGCAGGCAAACTCGAAGACAAGATCGACAAAGAAGACGAGAGGCGATCCGAACTGATCTTTCGACGCACGCAGACCCGCCCACAACGAACCGAGGAATCAATGTGTCCAACGATAGGAACGACGGGAGTTTAAGATAACAAGTATCTCCGGAATTCCGAGGTCAGAGGGCAAAGACACGCTCGAGTCTTGAGATCCTGCTGAAATTAGTGTCCCGAGGATAATTGTTTCGAGCAGAGTCATTTCCATACCGTGAGTGCCAACTTCCACATTGCATCACGTGTTGCAACGTGTATATATATACAATACAATAATTACACCGCATCGTTTTTTAGAAAAACTTGAGCTTCGAGCTCTCTTAATTAAAGTTTAAGAAATACAATAAATCGCGTTTCCGTTCAATGGAACCGATTAATCCTTCAGAAGATACTCTACAAGCGATAGGTATAGGTTACGTGTATTTATTAGTTTATACGCCGTAGATCGTATCGAATGATCGAGAGCTAATCATGAAAAGTCGAGATCAAAACGCGCTTTATATACAAGTGTCGTAATTGAGTCATGAAAGCGTGACGAAATCACCTTGCGATTCAACTTCGTCCGACTCGGATTCGACATCGCGTTCGCACGACGACTTTGCAGCTTGTTTAAAAACTATAGCACATCAGGACTCGGCAATTTGCTCGCGGGCAGGACACGCGACCGTCACGTTATAAAACGTAGGAGCGACGTTGATGGATTTCACGCGGACCATGCGTTATGAAGACATTAGAGAGACGGGAAGGTGCACGAAATTGCGACGTGAAAATGATCGTTAAATTGCGTCCCGACTACAACAACGATGCTAACGACGACGATCAGCCCGGGCGTGTCCTCGGAACTAGAGAATAAGAATGAGAATAAAAGAAAGAGAAAGAAAGAGAAGGGAAAAAAGAGAAAAGCGAAGTGGAACTCAAACTTTCGACTGACTTCGCAGGCCTTAATTCGTCCTCTGTCCTCGTCGCGATCATCGACTCCGCGGATCATCCTAAACGAATTATAATTGAGCTCGTTAAAGACCAGGAGGCAGTAATGGCAGAATTTGTGCGACGCCAGGCAGACAGGTAGATAGGCGGGCAAACAGGCAGACTGCACCTGCTCGTGCAGTTAACTCGACCGACTTCTTAATCCGACAATGAGCTTTTTTCATTGATATCTCGCTGTAAATTCGAGAATTAGAGTTTCCGTTCTGACAACCGTGATCTTTAAATTTATATTCGTATAAGGGACAAAAATATAAAATTTTACTGATTTTGAATTAAATCCTAAAACAAGAGAATTAGTAACGTCGAGGAAAGATCACAATTCTTCAAAAGGATCTTGAAGAAGAAACGCGCACGACTTTTTTTTTAGGACATCTTTTGCAAGTCTTCCTTTCGAACTTACGCGCGCGTCACGAGAAGGCGCGCGAGAAAAAATATAACACCGAAAGGGGTGATCGAATCACGGCACCTGCCTAAGCGGTCCACCGGAGTGGCGGCGGCGGCGGCAATTTAAAAGCCGCGCGAATTACAGGGTCCGCTATCATTACTCGCGAAGAAAGGAAGCGGCTCCGATCTCCGGAGAGACCGCCGTCCAGCGAGATAGCGAAGGGAGAGGGTAAACGGAGAGAGACCTCTTATGAAATAATTGCGGATTTTGCTATCTGATCGCGACATAGATGGCCGTATAGAGAACGCCAATGGAAGAAAGCTCTATATCTACGTCACGTACACTTCCTGTGCGTTCGCAAAAGGTTTGAGGCGGAAGGGATGGAGAATGTAAGTACGTGACCCCAAAACTTTTAACCTGCGACCTTTGCGAAAGGTGCTCCGAAAAGCGTCAGTGAGACGATAAAACGACGCGGTCTGAAAGATAATTCGCGATCTCCTCTTCCTTTTAATCGAGAAAACGGGGAAACCACGTCGCTGCCGTTATTTTCGAAACGACGAGTGTTATCGGGTGGAATCTTAATAAATCGATTTTTAATGCGATTTTTAGATAGCTCTCGGATGCTCTTTTTTTTGACAGTTTATCCTGTCACGCTTCTATCGTTGTTCTTGATTATAGTGAGATGTGAAAGTATCACTTTTTGCAGAGAATATTTACTATTAATTAAGAATACTACTACTTTTACTTACTTTTGTTTGTAATTCTGAGAAATTTAAATTTTTCTTAGAAAAAACTTTCGCATAAAACAATTGAAGATCTTTTTTTAGTTTTTAGTATGTCTAAGCTTTCTGCGTCTTTTTCTGTTCTAGATTTAGTCTTCGGCTTGTGTGTGTATTTCGTTTTCTTCGGTTTTTATGTGTTAGTGCTTCTACCTAGTGTTTTATAACTCCGTTTTTTATTACGGATGTTTAGAGCCGTAACGATAAAGTGAACTACGTTTGATTAGAAGCAATAACTATTGATGACTGAAATAAAATAGATAAAAAATTTAAAGTGGTGGAATAATATTTATCGTTAGTGGCAAGTTCCTTAACTTCCGCTCTATAAAAATCATTCCGAAAGTGCCGGGATTTAAAACCTGAGATATTTTGATTTCAAGGTTATCTTGTCCTTGCCACGTGCCGTGCGTATATCGTTGCTCTTACCGTTGTCCTTGTTGCTTTTCACATTGGGAAAAAATATTTGAGGAAGGAAAAACCTCAAGGTCGGATACAACTTTTGAAGTCGATAGAAAGAAGTCGAATTTATCTTTTGTTAGAGATTGTTACGGTTAACTTTTAAATAGTTGTGAAATTAGATATTGAGAAGAAAAGAATAGACTACAAAGTAAATTTATGACGTACTAAAAAAAGTGTCAAAAGTTAAATTTGTTAAACGCTAAATATGACAAGAGTTTTCTGAGAAATCACAAATATACAAACAACTTATAGATATGTAAAACAATACATTTGTGAACTTTAATCTAAGTTTACCTTAATTATCTTGTATTTCAGAAGTAAAAGTAGAAAGAGTTAAACTGATTTTTTAAGTATTTATTTCATAATAACAATATTAATTGCCAGTAACTGATTACTTTTAATCAAGTCTTGGATCCTCAACGTAGTCTCGACTTATTGTTAGATTTCACTAACGTCAGATGGAAGACTTTCTCCCTCTTTCTTGCGATCGTCTAATTATCTTTTGAATAAATGATTCATTAGGAAAATGACCGAATCAAAGCGATTCGAACTCTAAAAGACCTCCTCGCGATTCGGTGTGTTGCCATAGTGACGAAGTTGCGTCCGAGGGAGGTAGCGCACAAGGGATGAAGAGCCGTGCGCGCGGATGAGAGATAAATGTAATGCGTTGTAACGAGGGAGGAGGAGCAGGATTCTGCCAAGTGCCACTCTATTGTGCGGCGCGACTAACTGACTCGGCCCAAACAATTTGTCGGCGCGTGCAAGACGCGCACCCCCCGGTCGTCGCTGAGCGATCTCTTTTACGGGGGCTGTTTGCGAATCCAGTGGGCGGATATACGTATATATATATATATATATATATACATAGTAAGAGAAAAAGAGAGGCGATCACGTGTGCGCGCGTTATCTGTAATTTGTAAAAGGGGAGAAAAGATATATGAGAGTCGATATCGAGGGTGACTCGTCTTCTTTTAGAATTAAAAATTCTGCATGAGATAATTTGACGGTGATTTTCTTAAAGCAAAAATAAAAAATTTAAGTAAAAAAATTACTTTTGAAACCAAATTATTTCCTATAATAAAAAAAAGTGAATGTCTTATATATGTTCTCATGTAATTTAAAATTTTGTATTAAAGTGCACATAGTGAAATCAGAGAAGGGGAAATGTACGTCTCGTGTTCTGGGATTAATACTGTTATAGAAGCGTCGCGGTGGCACGCGTCAGATCGTACGCCAAGGGCGTATAATTGTCCCAATCTATAAATCATCAACTTTACTTTTAAAACGCAAAGAAAGTCGAAAAAGTTTATCATAATTATAAGTTTTGAAATTCTTTAACATTAATTAAATCACCTATTTTTTCCGGAAGTGTCACGATACGCTTGTTTGATCGCAAATTGTAACAGAACTCGTTCTTGCGGGAACGATGATAGATATCGTCGCAATAAAACTCGCCAGATCGCCAACAGGATTGCGCGGTTGTTTTAAAATTCCGCTCACGAAAAGAATTTCAAGTTATTGGCATCAGCATAGGAGATTCGGGTATATCAGTTTGGTAACTTTCGGGTCAAGATGGACGCCGAGTGTCCGCTCGGCGGCAGCGACGCTCCCGGAGGGTGGAGGAGGACGAACAGATGCGAACTATTGGCAATCGGACATCGAGCCCGGTCCAATAATACTCGGAAGCTCGCTCGCGTCCTTTGTTTCTTTTTACATCCTATCCCCGGCTACGCTCGACCCTATCTTCTCGATTCCCGACAGCGTTTTACCGCGATTTTATGTAAAACTTTTACGAATACGCGACGCGAGGTATGCATTTTGCGAAAAAATATGTTGCGCGTTACACGAATTTAAATCGTCCACATTTGGTTACCGCAAACGTCCAGGACTTTTGTCTTTTGCACGCAGAAGCGCCAAACTCCTTTATTTCTACGAATATCTTGTGCCCTCACGAATTTTCGAATTATTATTTATTACACATGACGAAAAGAAATGTTGCTTCTTTGTCGTTACACAAATCTAAATTATTTAATTTAATGTTTCTTCGAGATAGAAACAAAGAGCTCGAAAATCTTTAGTCGAAACGTTGTATTCAATTCTTTTCAGTATCCTCTATGTTTGATAATGTCGAAACGATTTGAAACCTAAGTGTTGTAAACCGTGAACACACGAGTGGCAAACACCGTGTGGCGCGGCGACGAGCGCGTCACGCTTGATTATCAGCGGATATAGCATAATCGCCGGCGGCGACCGCGAAGCCGAGGCGTGCACGCACGTAAGGAGGATGTGCGACCGACGCGAGCGACGGCACAGCAAAACGATTGCAATACAATTAGCCTGATTGGAGGCAATGAAGCTTTGCCACGGCACCATGTCCAAACGTTAATTAGCACATAACGATTTTGCGTGTGGACAGTGACGCGCGAGGCGTTCCTTCTGGCGTGATTACGACGGGACGGGAAAGAAGGTAACGCGCGGAGTGTGCGCACGGATGACTCTGCAACATGGTTATACGCTGGTAATTCGCTGCCGCGCGACCATGACTCTGCTCTTCGTGCATCCGGACCCGTGCTGCTCCGATCCTCGGTGCGTGTAATACGAGATGTTTATGCGTCGTGAATGATTCCACCGCGGTATCAATGGGCCGCTCTTGAATGCGCCACCAGACAGCTCACGGAGAACAGACGAGCCACCCAGTGTGCAACTATGTTTCGGAAATGCGCGTAAGCGTGCTGCAGTTCGTTGACCTCGACATGTTTGGATTGTTGGTTACTTCACTTCTCGGATTTTATTACAAGATCTTAAGAATGTGTTTAATTTCGTTTGTCGAGCTTTTTAGCTCGAACAAAATGTCAAAGTTCTCACTTTATAAGCAACAAACTGAGATTTATATGTTTGTTTTTTGTATTAAATAATTTTTAAACGTTATTTGTTTAGACACTTTTGTCAATTAACATACGTATTATTGATATACGTAACAATTCGAAGTTCGTAAAAGAGATAAAATAAAATCCCCGCGCCGACTCGAGAAAATACAATTGATTTGCATTACTCGTCTTTGATATAAAGAATTTGCGGTGACCGCAAACAGAGATCATCTTCGGCCGGAAACAGACCGTTACCGAGAAGTCCGATTTCGCGAAGGACGCGCGAAACTCTCCTCGCGTGCCGGTATTGTCACGCAGCACGTGCGTGTACGCACGCGTGCGCGCGGTTTACCGCGCGCGCACACCGCTGCGCGTTCTTGTCGCAAGTGCAAATGCAGCCAGCCGGTAGACTGGCATGGCGGTTGCGAGCGCTTATTATTTCGGCCGTTAAGAAAATAAACAGAAGGCAGGAAAACACGCGAACGCGGCCGGCGAGCGGCCAACGGCGGAAATTATAGGCGGCTCCGGCCAAATGGCTTGAAAAATGCTCGACCACAAATCAAGGTGCCGCTCTCTCTTCGGCGTGGGAGCCATCTGTCCGTTCGTCGCGTCTCCTCCGCCCTCTTAACACGCTTGCCTAGATATATATATATATATGAATATTTTTTTTATTTTCTAAGGGCGGAACTTGGGACGGTTCTGCCTCTCGTTTTCTCGCCAGAACGCCCGTGATCATCCATGTAAGGCGATTGATAAGTATCAATGAAACGACGCTTAGATAGCACGTAATTTGTGTGACAGCTTGTGAAAGTAGAACGTTCTCAATAATTCAAGACAATGCAGCTCGCACTTCAACTGTTGCAATGGCTAAAACCTTACAAAGTTGAGCTTTGAATTTCTGTCTTATCCATCTTATTCGTAAGATACGTTCTCTCTTATGCAACTTTCATTTATTTCCAAATGTGAAAAAATGAAACAAATTTTCGAGCAATAATGTCATGCGATGCTGTATAAAATGATAAGGTGTCACAAAAACACTACGTGTGATAATAAACGTTGTTTGTTATTCTGAAGAATAAAACTGTCAACGACAACAGCAATATGATAAAGCGGTCTGTCGAATACATTAAATTTTCAAAAGTCATGTGAACTAAAAACGATTTTTTTTTTAAGTCGACAAAGTAATTTTCCAGATAAAATTCTATATGAATAATAATTGCAATTTTACTTATAAATATAATCACAATGAGATCTGATTATAGTAATAAAAAATATTGTCTATGCGACACATGGTAGACATTTAATTACATAAGATTTACATAACAGATATTTGCATGCGGGACATGCATTATCGAAGTAGCGACAATGCGCGCAATCCTCACGATTACGTTAACGAACACCGGGGGAAACGCGATGTAATGCAATTACGTGATCAGACGCTCAGGTTACATGCATTCTCCTCGTGATGGAAGCTCTGTGTCAAATATTCCGGCTGCGGCGGCGGCAGTTTTGCGAGAGCTCTTGACTTCTGGCCGTACACGACCTCATTTTCGTGTCACGATAAATGTCAGTGAGCGAGGCGCGCAACCTTTTCTTCCTGTCACGACAGTTTCACAGCGCGCCGGCGAGGCCGCGACCACATAAGTAGATTTACGTGGGATATTCCCGTCCTTTCTGACAGGAAATCATCGCTTTTGCGAGTGTGTACAGAGATCGAATGTGCACATCGGCAGCTGCGCATTTTGTAACGTTCGCTTTGCTCTTTGCACGGCGCACACTTTTCCACGCCTGCCTTCATGCAAACGCATCGATGAAGTATTAAAAATGTCGCGTGTTTCTCGTTGAGTTTACTGTGAGGAAAAACATTCGCGATGACTTCTTCCTAAAACTATATTTTTCTCATGGAACTTTCAAATAAATATGTTTTGGAAAAATCAATATAATTTCTTGGTGTTTAATTTGCAAGTATTATAGAAAGATAAAATATATAAATAATAACAATTTATATTTGTATTTAAGATAATTTTAAAAATTGTTAAAATATTTCAAACTATTATAAATATTTTTATGATCTTAATTAACATAAGACGACTTCTGTATAATGTATTATACAGAAAAGTTTTCCTACAAAATGAAACTGTGTCGAATGGCGATGTAACTTTCATCGGGTTGCATGAAACATCTCATGTAATTTGAGAGCGGGTTCACGCGACCCGAGTGCGGTTAATCACTTAGATCGAAACATTTTCCGAGGTAACGATCTCACCCAAGTAGAGTCAAGTGTCAGCGGATCTTCGATGTCACCCTCGTTTCATTGGCACCGGCTCGTGCCGCTGACAACACGACACGTGTGGCTCGATCCTAGATTACAAGTGTATACAGTTGAAACCAGTTGCCGATTAGCAATCTGACTGGGATGTTTTAATGAGTTTTATTAAGAGAGAAGTTGATAAAGATCGATCGACGACGTAAAATAATTGTAGAATAAGGGAAAGAAAAGTATAAGAGAAGTAAAATGATCACATCTTTTATATATCGAGTTCTCGCGTTATACAACAGTGCAAATGTTAAAATACACTTTACATATCGTCCGAGTGTTTCTAAGGTACAACAACAATTATGAGTCGCACGATAAAAGATATATCCGCTTTTATACAATAATGCACAGGCAAGTTTGCAAACAGTGAGAAAGTTGCTCCGCTGTCTCGCGCGCGTTAAAAGTAGTTGTGACAAGTAAATGATCGCGCCTCGATTTTAGTTTCTGTGCTATAGTCCGCGCGACTTCGCGGCAAAAACTAGCTACTTCCACGCAGATTATTGTCACCTTCGCCTTCTTTCGTGTTCCCTTTCCGTTGCTTTTTCCCGCGACTGCCGCATAAAGCCTGTGCTAAATCGAAATTAGTCGCGCGTACAAAGGCGGCGATCGATCCACTTCTCGATAGCGAGGATTACTCGGTCGGATCCGCACCTGCTCGTGACGGCACGTGAAATCGTTATTTACGTGCCGCCGATTTTGAGAACAACAAGGACAGACGATTATCGTCGATTTGCTCAATGCAAAGTTTAAAACGCGATCGCAATCTTTGCCGCGCGATATAATTATATATCGACACCATCACACGTGACTATATCGATACACGGCGGGATACAAATGGCTTTAATACATGGCAAAAGAGCGATAAGAAGTGATATATTTTTTTAATTAATTTAATTTGCTTATTAATAACAATATATTTTAAAATATTTTAAGTTTGAAGCTTGCATCGCTGTATAAATTAAATCTTGCCCGTGAATACAAGATTTGTGAAAAAAGATGGCAAATTTCGCCCATTTTTTGGATCTCGAATTTCAAACTTTTTTTTATGGCAAATAGTATTATTAGATGAAACATTAATCCCAGTAAAATTTCAAGATGAGCATAGGCACGGTTCGAGAGATACAAGGGGGTGAAAGTGATGATTTCCAGTCAGGGTGTATTGCATAAGGAAGAATGCGTGGCTGAAGTTCATGTAATATTGAGGATATATTATTCTGTCGAATGACTATGATCCACTGGACATATCTAATATTACATTTTAATTAACCAAATTTTAACACTTTGCTGGAATCTGCAATTGGGAACAAAAAGAAGATCGATATATCGATATGCGATATATATCGATATGCGATATATATCGATATGCGATATATATCGATATGCGATATATA
>QVOB01006286.1:0-57425 GCA_014839585.1 Pseudomyrmex concolor
CTGTTCAAGAGGATCTCCGAGCAGTTCACCGCCATGTTCAGAAGAAAGGCTTTCCTCCACTGGTATACGGGCGAGGGCATGGACGAGCTGGAGTTCAACGAGGCGGAATCGAATATGAACGACTTGGTGTCCGAGTACCAGCAATATCAGGAAGCTACGGCGGAGGAGGACTTCGAAGGGGAGGACGAAGAAATGGAGAAGTGAACGGAGGAAGAGAATCGCGCATGCTGAAATTCTTCGTGTGTTTTGTATCCTGTGTTTTTGTCAGTCTTTTACAATGTTTTTATATGTTGTTTACGTATTTTTGGAAGAGATTGTTTTGTTGTTTGTGCATACAAGCATTTTTGAAAAAGATTTTTACCACTTGTACTTGTATATTGTTTGTGAGATTTGATAATATATATATGCTAACAAAAATAAATAAAATGCGTACGTTTCTACTATTCCTACGTCGACAGTCATATACGATACCTTTCTCGAATTAATAATCTTTTTTCTCACACATACCAATTAGAAGTGTGTATATCTTCTGTCGCGTAAAGTCGCATCAATAATATTTTTTTATAAATTAAAAGCATTATTTTGTGTAACTTTATCAATCAAGACATATGTTGCCTATTATACAATGCATACGCAACACAATTAAATCTCAACAGTCTTGCAATAACAGCATCACCAGAGTTAATGTCCGTAACGCGGTTTATAATTACACACGTCTCTTAAATAAACGACGAGCACGCATTATTTAGACGGATTTATCGTTATCTGACGCATACTGACATTGATGAATGAAGCCGAAGAAAAAAAAATAAAAATCGCGTGTTATCGCCCGGCGTATCCGAATGTCGATTTAAATTTCTGCTTAATGTATTTAACAATACGTGAGAATTTGCGAAACAGTGATGTGTCTTACATGATTCGCACGTTGCAAGTAAAATATTACAAGATTAAAAGATATAGTAAAGAAAAAAATGTGAAATGGTGAGTGTGTGCGTGTGATTTAAAAATAAAAATGACAGATTTGTGGAAACGTTCTGAGAACGAAAATTTCAATACGAAAATAACTTGAGATTGTGTAATAATGTTTTTAAATTACAAGCGATTAAGGACGATTTTTAAAACCTGTTTTATTGCAAAACTTTTCAGTCCACACTCCTTTATATATAAGCAATATATCAAAATCTGTGTGATTATCGATATATATATGGATCAAAGCTGAATGTAATACAGACGCATCAGAGAAGAAAGAGATTAAATGAAGAAAACCCCTAGCAATCTAATTGTTTTTTCTACTTATCATTCATATCTCAAGAATGCAGTTGTTCTTTTTCAAACATTTATTCCATAAATAATCCAGTATCACAATATATTGAAAAAAAGACGGGATTTCCCTTGCGCAAATGCGCGCAGTCGATCGTGCGAGCCTCGGTAACGATAGGGTACAGATACAGAAGCAGGAGATAAACTTAGCAAAACGAAGCAATCATTTTAATTTTCCTGCTCGCAAGTTTCGAAGTCATCGGCACACTCCTCTGCTTCGAAGTCCTCCTCCGCCGTAGCTTCCTGATATTGTTGATACTCGGACACCAAGTCATTCATGTTGGACTCGGCCTCGGTGAACTCCATTTCGTCCATACCTTCGCCGGTGTACCAATGGAGGAAAGCCTTTCTTCTGAACATGGCGGTGAACTGCTCGGAGATCCTCTTGAACAGTTCCTGAATGGCGGTGGTATTGCCGATGAAGGTCGACGACATCTTCAAGCCCTTCGGCGGGATGTCGCACACGGCGGTCTTCACGTTGTTCGGTATCCACTCGACGAAGTACGAGCTGTTCTTATTCTGCACGCTGAGCATCTGCTCGTCCACCTCCTTCATCGACATTCTACCGCGAAAAACGGCCGCAACGGTGAGATATCTGCCGTGACGGGGGTCGCAAGCCGCCATCATGTTCTTGGCGTCGAACATCTGCTGAGTGAGCTCCGGCACGGATAGCGCGGAATATTGTTGCATAGATCGGGACGTTAGTGGCGCGAAGCCCGGCATAAAGAAGTGCAGACGTGGGAAGGGCACCATGTTCACCGCGAGCTTTCGCAGATCGGCGTTCAGCTGGCCGGGAAACCTGTAGAAGTCAATTTGTTTGTCATCCTTAATTTTGTTTTCCTTGTGCATGATATCATCTTGCGAGATTACTTGTATTTTGCACGTAGAGACAATTGAAGAGATGAAAATTTGAAAGATATTGTGTTTAAAGTGACGTAGCAAGTCTCACTTCGAATGGAAAAATTTATATACAAAAAATATATTTATTTATACATACTGCTGTCATGAATTTTGAAACAAACCTAAGACAAGTTGTCACTCCGGACATAGTAAGCGACACCAGGTGATTAAGATCGCCGTAACTAGGATTGGAAACCTTGAGAGTACGGAAACAGATGTCGTACAGCGCCTCGTTGTCGATGCAATAAGTCTCGTCGGTGTTCTCGACCAATTGATGCACCGACAGAGTCGCGTTGTACGGCTCCACGACCGTGTCGGACACCTTGGGCGACGGCATTACCGAGTACGTGTTCATAATGCGGTCAGGATATTCCTCGCGAATCTTCGAGATCAACAGCGTGCCCATTCCGGATCCAGTTCCGCCACCTAACGAATGCGTGAGCTGAAAACCTTGAAGACAGTCGCAGTTCTCGCACTCTTTTCGCACCACGTCGAGAACGGAATCGACCAGTTCGGCACCTTCGGTGTAATGGCCCTTCGCCCAATTGTTACCGGCACCGGACTGTCCGAACACAAAGTTGTCCGGTCTGAAGAGTTTTCCGTAAGCGCCGGAACGAACTGCGTCCATCGTTCCCGGTTCCAGGTCCAGCAGAATCGCGCGCGGTACGTATTTCCCGCCATTTGTGGATGTTGCGACTAAGTTGGAAAGAGCACGTACAATAAAACTTAATAAACATTTTTAAATATGTTATTTATGTTCGAGTATTTTGAACGATGGAAAGCGAACGATAGAACACTGTTATATTACTATTTAAACGATTTCTAATAACCAATTAGTATTGTCATTAACAACAATACTGCATCGAAAAAGAAAAAGACGAATTACTGAGGAGGAAAAGAAAACGTTTTATAAATATTTCTTTGTAAATATTTCTTTGTAGCTACTAAATATGCCGGTAAGTTTTATTGAAGAACGTCTATAAGAAAAATAATTGTAATTAGTAGTCGCCACGCACCTCGCGAATGAAAGGAGGACAAAGCGTCCATATTAAATTGGCCGCTATTGTCATTCCACCGAAATCTTGAACCGACTTTAATAATCGACGGAAATGCGTATACGGTTGGATCGCGTGCGCGACATCATTTGCAAATGAGTCGTGCTATCGTCTAAGAACAATATGAAGGTTTGCATTATGCGAGAGTCGCGATTGCGCATCGCGAGAAAAAAAGATTCTAATTTTAGTGCAGAGGTATGAATCGTCGTGAGATTTTATTGTTGAAATTTGCGCTTTTGACTTTGCAATAAAACTGCAAAATGTAGAAATAAAAAATAAAAATTTCCCAAGTATTTGCGCAAATTTATTTTCAAAACATTATTTAGAACTTTTTGTTTGCATTTGTTAATTGATGTTTTCGACGATAATTTTATTTTCACGCACGAGCAAACGCACGAGAAGTTCTGAAAATCGCGTCGCACAGCCGCTATCTACATAAAGTCTAAGTTTGACCGCACTTGCGGGGACACACGTACACACGCGTACACGGAAAGCAACTATTTTCAGTATAAATGCATGTCCCATTGCTCCTTTTCTCCATCGCACCATCGGCGCGAGACACGCCGCTTTTCTATCTTTCTCGTTACTATTTTCGACCCGAGAGAACAGAATCTGCCGGATCAGAGATTTTCATTTGGAAGAATCGAAAAACTTATCCCTCATTTTATTCACAAAGAACTGACAATAATAAATAAAAACAAGTGACAATTCTCTCAAGATCCGTCAACAAACCGTAAAAACCAGAATCTATCGCGTCTTTATCTATTCTCACTTAATCACAAAGAAAAAATTCTTCAAATTTTACACATCTAGCGTCACACCTGAGGTGACGATTATCGATACACGTTCTTACCAGATGCCTCGTTGTAATACACGGAGATACGCTCCAGCTGCAGATCACTGTCGCCGTGATAAATGCCCGACTGATCGATGCCGTGCTCCTCAGAAATGACTTCCCAGAACTGCAATGAGATTCATTAAACGTTAAACCGCAAATCAACCCCCAAAGACGCGTACTCGTTTCAGAGACACATTTGCGCGCGTATACAACGCGGTCTCTCACGGTGTAAAAGGGCGCGCTCTCTCATTTACAAGCTTTAAATATAACTCTTCGTGGATTTGTCTTACTGCGGTTTTACCTCGCTATGCTTTTTTTTTTACACACCGTTACTTAGAGCTCGACGTGTGTGTGTGTGTGTGTCGATGAAGGGTGCGACTTCCCTACAAAGCCGAGTGTGTGCATCCCAAGCTCTCAAGAGAGCGACCGAGAGACAAGGATATAACACGCGCGCGACATCCAAAAATAGAGACGCACGGAATTAACGCGGCCTCTGCCCCCCTGGCTCATGTGTCCACCCTCCCGTGACATTTCTCTCCGTTTTGTCTTGTCTTTTACTATTTTTCGTTTCTATTAATAACGAGGCCAGGACGCCGGTCGTCGTCATGGAGCTGCCGTTCTGGCAAACGCGTCCCTCTGATTATTCTAAACGCACTTATATACCAGCTCCTGCACCAGTCGAGCACGTGGCGCTCGTTATTGCAATAAATTTCCGTCGGTCTTTAAACCGTGAGAATTTATTCTGTTACCAATAAGATTATATACTGAATAAGAAAGAAAAACATGTACGAAAGAAAGAAATTTCGTACACACGAAAAATTTCAAGCGATGCGTGAATTAGCGAGCGCGCTAAAGGAATTTCTGACTCACTGAGGGCGTTTTCCTTGTAATTCTGGTTCACGAATTAGCGTGCGTCATCGCGCGACAGGCAATATCACGTAAAAAATCTTAATTCGTGACTAAGTTACACAGAAACTCGATAAAGCGTGCCTTATCGAAGGTAAACATTGATAAAGCGTTTCGGAATATTTGCTCTTGCGAGGAAAGAGGAAAAGAAAGCGAGAGAGATACGTACAGTTAAATTATGAAGTTTCTAAATTAAGATGATCACCGCATTAATAATAATACAATATTTGCTACGGTAATGGCTTGTTTTAATGCTATCACAAATATGTGTGTGCAACCTTTAATAATGTTTTCAAAAAAATAAACATAATCAACAGACCGTAAGCTCCCGCACCGTCGCACGCGAATGCGATCAATGTGATTAGCGAATTTCAAGTGCTTCCCCCGTGATAATCCTTTCGCATTTCGTGTGCGTCCCACACACACACGTCGAAATTATAATGAACAAAAACCGAGAACAACAAACAATAATTAAATCAATCGCGGCAAATTGTTTAATGCAAGACCCTTGTTAAAAAGAAAATTTTATACAAGCTTAAGTAATGTCGTGTTGCTTTATCAAAGGGAAAAAGGTTTTTACAAAAGAATATAAAACTCAACTTTCCGAGTAACTTCTCAAACAGCTTTGAGAGATATAATTTGAAAAAGTAGTAAAGTTTTAAACAACCGCTTTTGTGTCCACCCAATTTCACGCCATTGGACAGTAGAAGCGATTACCACAGAATTTTAAGTGCTCTCTAAGTATACGGGATCGTCGTTTCCTGTCCCCTCCCGAGCCGCCGAGGTGATTACTTGGATCACACTTTACGCACTTTGACCGTAAAATGGAAAAGAACTTTACCGACAAAACAGAGAGAAAGAGACATCAACACACACGCAAGAGTAGCTCTCTTTAAATTCCATCTCGTTGCGCCATCGTCTTATCTTCGACTTGATTGCCGTCTCGGTCACACGATACCGAGAAAGGTTACACTCGTTACCGTCTCGTTTTATATAGAACACCGTAATACTGGTGTTCCTCATCGCTTGTAGCTACAAAAGATGCATCGATCCTACGTCAAGGAAGATCAAAAGCAGACTCGCACGGATATATTTACAAAAGATGCATCGGATTAACGTTAGAGCGATTATTTCGAATAATTAAAATCGACGTATCTTTTCTGTGATTACAAAAACACAATATACGCGGTACAACAAGAACAAAAAAATCAACATGATTTAAGAGCGACGCATTTCGCAGTTTAAAGAGTGCAGATACGCTTTTCGGGAAACCTCGTAGGGTAACCCGAACTAAAGATCGATACTCCGAAGACGGGGTGGTGAGTCATAGTTGTCCTTCCTTTAATTAGTCTGTCGTCTCGGCCCTCAAAACGGATTTACAGTTTATTTTTCGTACGCCGCGTATCTCTCTTCGCGAACGGACAAATTGTTACATCGGCCTCTTTCCTATCGCACTTACGCGCGAATGAACCGCTTTCAGTCATCACGCTTTTGGACTTTGATGTCAAAGCCGTTAGCCGTCCGCGTACTGAATGCGAGTGGCCACAAAAGCTTGTCCCGAATTTAAAACTGTTTTTATAATAGATACGCCCGTTACAACGTCTCCTTCCTTCATATCGCGACAATATATTTTTTTGTTTCAACGAAAAATGTTTTTCTTTGTTCTGCTAATTTTCTCTAAATCTTAATTAACGTCGACACGATTAAAATACTATCTACAGCCACTTGTACAAATTCTCTTCGCTTGTCCGAAATTTAACAGAAGTCACTTCCCTTTGACACTTATCGTCGATTTACCTTCGCTCCGATCTGGTTGCCGCACTGTCCGGCCTGCAGATGCACGATCTCCCTCATCTTGCTATCCTCGAAATGTGCCAAAAATCGAATGCGCGACGAAAAGCAGTCGATATTCTCTCTTCTTTAATATCGAGTCTCTTCTCGAAAGTCTTGCTCCGATATCTTGTCACCGACAGATGCGCACGTTTGACGGGAGACGCGTCGAGAGACGTGGGCGCTTTGCGTGTGTGCAGCTGAGTGCAACCGAGCCGAGGAGTGCAACCGGCCGAGTCAACCGCGAGTCTGTTGCGTCCGCAAATGACGAGCCGAGAACAACGAGGGAAACGTTTGCCGCTCGGCGTCCTGAGATCCACTCTCTCAAAGCGGAGCTGTGCACTCGGTCTGCGATGGGGTTTAAGTTTTAAGGGAGAGAGAGAGAGAGAGAGAGAAAGAGAAAGAGAGAGAGAAAGGTCGTTCGTCCGTCGACGAGGAAAGAAGAAATGGAAAGACGGACGTAGGGAAAGGGGAACGACGGACGTACCACGAATGGGTGACAAACGGCACGAGAGTAACGAAGAGGAGAAGCGACAAAGCTTTTTGCGAACGGAGTTATACGCTTCGAAGAGAAAGAAATATTTGAATTCTGAGGATGCGAATGTATATGTGAATTAACGTTTTTTTAGATTTTTTCCTCTCTCCATGTGTGTAAATATAGAATTTTTTTTCTAGAAAATAGTCTCTTGTCACAGAAGCGTGTAATTTCTTCGACTCTTCGAGCGCGAAATTAATTCCAAGACAAATTAATTAGCGTATTAATTTAGAAAGTAGATTAGATGTATAACTGTCGTGTCCGTGTATTACTTAGAGTACGAAGATATACGATTACTCACTTTATATCGAATCTCCTTGAAGCTCATTCACCGGAACTGTAACCGGAGACGGGGCAGGTTTTGAAAAATTATTTTCTCCCGCTCGCGTGTGGGTGAAATATATGGTCGAAAGTATCACGTTCACAACGGAAGCGTTTTTCGTACTAATTCTAAGGTACCGCGCTGTTACTGTCCCATAATTACAATCACGTATGCGAACGCAATAAATAAAATAAACATACATCCTTGAATTAAAGCCGCGTGTTGTTCTTTTGTGTAATTTTCGAACACAAAAGTGTTTTTATTTGTTGCGAGTTGTAATGCTAATAATCAATTGTAACGGCAAAAGAGAGTCCGGCTATTTAATATAATTACACAGCAGGAGTTCTCGGAACAGGATGTCGCTTTGAAAAATCCCGAAAATTCGCACACAAGTGCGGTGGAAGTTTCTCACTCCGTGAGTCACATTTTTTAAAGTGACATTTTCATCCGCTTTCCACGATACGTCGTTGTACGATAATAATCAGAGCAATAGTCATCTCCCGCAGTCGAGAGAACTGCTCCCGCTGTTGTAAAAAGCTTCCGTCTATTATTGTCACTGTCTTTCCTCGCGTCCCGTTTGCGTTCGCGTCGTTGAAGCCGCGGCACGTGGTCATTCGCGCGAGAAAAAAGAAAACGAGAGAAAGAGAGAGAGAGAAAGAAGCGTGATAAATCGCTTTCATCAAGCGAACCGACGAAACTTGCGGTCAGCTTCTCTGACTCGAGTAAAGAATGTAAATAAAAAAAAATTAAAAGCAAAAACAAAATAGTTAAACCTAAACAATTATAACTAAAAGTTAATTCACAAATGAAGAAAAGTGTGAATCAAGAATATTTATGATAAAGCACGTAAGTATTTAATTTTTTTTTCTTAATTTCTTCTGTCTGCCTTGATGAAACCGTACAAACAATTTGTTTCCAAGCGGAAATAACTGTATGTGTGGGTAATGCCGAATAGAGTTATAATTATTAGTCATCGTTATCACCGTCGCCGTGTCTAATGTTGACCCGCATGCACACTCGTTGCGAGTCAAAAGATTAAACTTTGTTCCGTTTGATTGCACAGTTGATTTGCGTATTTAATGCAGAATGTGTGTTTCGAAACACGATTTGAAGAAATATTTGTTTTTTTTTTTTTTTTTTATCTGAAATGTATATTACAAGTTAAAGTTTCGAAGAAGCATTCGATCACGATTCGATGAGAAATGGAAGTATTTTTTTAATTGATTTTAATAAGCTACAAACGCGTGTGACGCTTAACCGACTTTGTAAGACGAGACGACGGCCGTCGATTACATTGTAGAGGCGATGAGTCATGTTTTCTCTGTCAAAAAACGATGTCTGCACTTTATCAAAGACAATTGACTAAAATCCAAGCTGCACGTCACATAAATCTTCACATGTCACATCAATTGCACGTATAATTTTATTATATCAAAACCGTGAGAATAAAATTATATGTAGCCGCACACAAAAAGTAAACGATGTGATTTTTTATTTTATTATTGTTATATAAATTTTAAATCGCTGCTTATAAATGCGAAATTAAATACCTCTGGTTAATCGTCAAATAATTGAAATGTTTCAAAGAAAAGTAGAGAGTCTAACGACTGCGTTAAAGTAAGAAGAATATATCACGCGAACTGAACACGGTAGTTAATTGCGCAAAATTAAAATTGCGAAGCAAGACAGTAATTTCGAGGAGTAGTTCAGAGCGTTTTCCGCACAAACGGAAGTGTAAATTTTTAGCTATTTTGCGCGCGAAAGTATCAATTCCAGTTTCTCACATGCCAATTGTTACCGAGTAGAAAACTAGGCAACGATAAGTTTGCAACTTGCCGTTCATTTGCTCTGCGTATCGATTGCGCGAAATTGATACACCGCGCCGATCTGATTCCGTCGGTTTAACTGTATCTTGTTAATCCGTTAGCTCTGCTAGATCGCGACTACACAGAGCGATGAGCTCGACATTCTTTTATGACCGCGCGCTGCAGTTATAGCGCGGATGTAAAACTTAAACGTTAATTTGTGCTCGTAAGGCAGAAAAATAATCGGCGTTCTCAGCTGACGCGAAAGTGGTGCAATTACCATCTCGCACGACTTTATACCGCGATCACAGACTTCCGCGCACTTCTATATACTATATTATTGTATAGAAATTTAAAATGTGATGCACAAAAATTAAAATAATGTTAAAATAAATGTTATACGTGTACGAAGACGATACACTTTGCATTATAGTGAGAAGAATTAGTTTTATCATCTCCTAATTAACTTATTAATGATGTCGATATTTGTCATTTCAAAACATATCATTTGAATTTTATTTCCAAAGAGGATTTATTTTATATTAAAAATGATGATAAAGAATAATATAAGAAGTTTTAAGAGAATATGTAGAGAAAAATTCAAAAAGAATTTACAAAATTCAAAGAAAGTTAAAGAGACTCGATTGTTCTATGACTCACATTTGTGCGGTCGATACATCTTTCTCTGCAGGGTCTCCCTCGGAAGTAGCTCAGTGTAGTTCCCGCGTTGTCTATGTCGTGGCACTTATTTTCACTCACACTTATTTTCACTCGCGACGCGAAAGATGCAAAATATTACACACACGCAAAATAAAAATTCTATTTAAATTAGAGCTTTTTTCTAAATTACACACTTCACCGACTACTGATTTAAAACTCGAGTAAGAGCTACAATGACGACGCAACTAAAAAATTTACGAACATTGTAAAGTGAATACGCGAATTGAATTATTTGCTTACACTTCATCCTGTTTCCGTGATTATTGCTCAGCAGTTAAACATTCCGCAGCTCACTAAAAGTCTCACTTTGTTACAATCGTACAATAACTCCTCGCGCGCGTCTCGCGGAAGCGCGAACGGCCGCGATGCAATTGCACTGTCAAGCTCGCCGATTACTGATTACGCGCGATGCTAATTACGTATCAGCCGGAACATCTGATTATCTACGACATTCACGTATTGGCGATGATAATAATCGCGACAAATACGAAAAAAGTTCTTCTCGCGTCGCGCCTCCATTCTCGCGCGCGTTTCTTGGAAGCGCGAACAAACGCACAACACTTTACACTGAGTACTCGCGGATCACGATTACCAGCGATTACGCGATAGTAATTATGTATCACTGCGTACGTTTGACACTTGTGGACACACGTGTACAATTAATATTCGCGCGCGAAACAATAGTAATCGCGAGAGATACGGGGACAAGTCGAACGTGATTCCGGCTCCCGTCGCGCGTCCGCCATCACTGCTCGCTAGTTCGAGTGTATCGAAACGCGAGGTACTTCGAGAATCGAAATATCGAATCGACGCGTGCGCCATAGCACGGAACAGAACCAAATCAAAGATAGAGTTTTGTTTTATTCACTGGACACTTGTTTACGTAGTTGATGCGCAAACCGTGGACATCGCGGCATTCGATGGCGGGAAACACGTCCAGGACCATGTAATGACGCGCTCTCAGGCTTCTCTTTGCATGAATAATAGATTTGTAGTACTGCAAAGGTGAATATTCAGCTGCAATTGATAAATGTAATTGCACATAAAAAAATTTTAGTAACTGTAAAGTCATAAGCAATTCAACCGTTACAGATCAGTATATTGTCTTACATTAATTAATTAAAATGCTGATCTGTGATTGACCGGTTTGCTTACGACTTTAGGATTACGATTAAAATCTTGTCAATTGTAATGATTTTGCAAAGTAACTTCAATGAAAAAGCGCTTTCTAAGAAGAAAAATATAATGACTGTATATATGTATATATATATATATATATATATAATAGGTGTTGCTCAGAAAATATTGTAGCGTATTTAAATGAAATGTAAAAGCTTCTCGTACAGACTCACAGAATTTAGCTGTTATACTTACTCATATAGATGCCATTTGATGTTTTTTAAATATCTGTCAATACCACCGTATGATGACTATTTAATTCGAATAAACTACCTATCTGATAATGAATTAATTTAGTTATATAAAAATGTTTGAAGTACTGTTTTTCGTATATATACAGGAAATACGTCTACTAGTTCTTGCAAGACTTGTTTAGTGAGATGTTTTCTAGCTTATAAACGCGATCAAAATTAAAACGCTCATTGTACGTCATTTTATGAATTTTTATTCACATCTATTATATCATAGTATAAAACTGCAAATGATAACAGATGAGTATAAATATATAAGAAGTCCTTGAAGGAATACAAAACTCAATACAGCGCTATGATCTTAGATCTGTGTAATTAACAAGGGAATAGTGCGAGTGATTGCGACCAAAAATTGTATGATAATAATTTATTCAAATATGGTAAGCGGCCGCTTTCAGCGGGTATACACTGGATGATTGTACAGGCACGCGTAAATTAATATTGAAAAAGGATAAGGAGTACTTGTATAAAATATTCAAACTGAAACTTTTCGAATTATTCGCACAGAGTACGATATTAAACGGAAGAAAGAAGAGTAACGAAAAGCACGCGCGCTCCGCAAAATTCGAAATACAAGTCCATACAAAAAAGATACAAAAGAGAGATAACGTATCGAGTTAGAAAGCATGGATGAAGGGTCGTGTGTTGCGTTATCGCTCGATTGAGAGAGGAAAGAATAGCACAAGAATGTTGCTTCCGCCGCGGGATGCTTTTTTCCCTTAGTTCTCGTCGACTTCAGCTTCCTGTTCCTCATCAAATTCAGCATCCTCATCTGCGGTGGCTTCCTGATATTGCTGATATTCGGACACCAAGTCGTTCATGTTGGACTCGGCCTCTGTGAATTCCATCTCGTCCATACCTTCGCCAGTGTACCAATGAAGGAAAGCCTTTCTCCTGAACATGGCAGTGAACTGTTCGGAGATGCGCTTGAACAGCTCCTGAATGGCGGTGGAGTTGCCAATGAAAGTGGCCGACATCTTGAGACCACGTGGCGGAATGTCGCAGACGGCAGTCTTCACGTTGTTCGGGATCCACTCGACGAAGTACGAGCTGTTCTTGTTTTGAATGTTGAGCATCTGTTCGTCAACCTCCTTCATCGACATTCTACCGCGGAAGATGGCAGCGACTGTGAGATACCTTCCGTGCCTGGGATCGCACGCGGCCATCATGTTCTTGGCGTCGAACATCTGTTGGGTGAGTTCCGGTACAGAGAGTGCTCTGTACTGTTGACTACCGCGAGATGTGAGAGGCGCGAATCCTGGCATGAAGAAGTGGAGACGTGGGAATGGTACCATGTTTACAGCGAGTTTTCTGAGATCAGCGTTCAGCTGGCCGGGGAACCTGAGGCAGGTAGTTACACCAGACATCGTAAGGGAAACGAGATGGTTCAGATCTCCGTATGTAGGCGTCGATAGTTTCAAAGTGCGGAAGCAAATGTCGTAAAGGGCCTCGTTGTCGATGCAATATGTTTCGTCTGTGTTTTCGACGAGCTGATGTACGGAAAGTGTAGCGTTGTATGGCTCGACGACCGTATCAGACACCTTCGGTGACGGCACAACGGAATACGTATTCATGATTCTGTCGGGGTACTCTTCGCGGATCTTGGAGATGAGCAAGGTACCCATACCGGAACCGGTACCACCGCCGAGGGAGTGCGTGAGCTGAAATCCTTGCAGACAGTCGCAACTTTCAGCCTCCTTTCTTACAACGTCGAGAACCGAATCTACCAATTCAGCGCCCTCGGTATAGTGACCCTTAGCCCAATTGTTACCAGCGCCGCTCTGACCAAAAACAAAGTTATCTGGTCTAAAGATCTGTCCAAACGGTCCCGAACGTACAGAATCCATAGTGCCAGGTTCCAGATCGACGAGGATGGCACGTGGCACGTATTTTCCGCCGGACGCTTCATTGTAGTAAACGTTGATTCTCTCCAACTGAAGATCGGAGTCACCATGATAAGTTCCAGTGGGGTCAATGCCGTGCTCATCGCTGATGATTTCCCAAAACTGAAATACGAAAACATCAGATTATAAAACCCCAATTTGATTTCATCGCTACACTAATACTAAATTATTCAAGTCTCAAAAACTTAGCAAAGACAATATGCAATCAAAAAAGAACGTTGCGCATTCCCTTTTCTTTTGCAAGTGTTACCCGTGCCGGAACGAATCAGCGACGCCTCAAAAAATTAGATACGCGTTCTGACTCTCGCATCATCCGTGCGCGTGCGCACGAAGGAAGGAAGTTTCGCGCACCAGCTTTCTCCCTGCAATTATCCTCACATCCGTTTCCAACCTTCCATTGTATTGAGCGCTAACGGAGCCGGTTCAACGACCTCACCGCCTGGCAAACAACTCGCGTGTAATTAATCGCAATACTCTCTTACGGTCCGCACATCAAATTATATTCTCTCTTTTTTATTTTCTTTCTTATGGTTTTCAAAAAGGGCTGTGATCTCAAGAGCAACCGAATCAGGAGCGAGATCAAAGAAGTAACTATTCAGTGCAGATTTCGCACTTGTTTTTAAGCGATTGAGCGATATTGCGATGCTGCGAGACGTCGAGTTGGCATCGTGCAATCAATTATTCATACGGTTATAGGGAACTATGAGCAAACACCGATTTTGAAAATCTACTTGCTAAAACTTGATTTTGTTTTTTCAGTCAGTGAAAAAGACACAAGTGTCGCGAACAGCAGAGTAATCATCAATTTAAAATCTCCCAACAATTTCGAAAATTTTCATAAGCTCCGGGTGTTTGATGCAACACTGTGAATTTGCAAATAAAAGAAGATGTTAATTACAAAACTGCCGGTGCACACCGCAAACGCGCGGTGCATCTCTGCTTCATCCCGAGACGTGGTTCAAAGACCTCGATGGTATATTTTTGGAAATCGACATGCGTACATCTCTCTGAAGTACAAAAGTTACCCGTAAGTAACAAATTGCCGGATTAAATGTGATTTTGTCTTATCGCTATTCTGGTGTCGCTTCTTCTATATCGTTTCTTTTTTTGATGAGAAATCATCCTTGAAAAAAAAAAAAATCTCGCGATCTCCTGTGTGTGCTCCTTTACCTGCGTGAAAGTCACCGTAAAACCGCGAAGTCCGCCTACCTACTCAAGTACACACGTCCCACATGGGTGTATTAAGCGTGACCATATATGAGCATCGTCGTTCGAAAGCTAAAGATCTCTCGCCCAACCCTATCTGTTTTCCCCTCTTCGTCTCCATCGCGCGCGTCCAGCTTAGCCGCAATATATGTATGTTAATAGCCAGATATGAGTCACCAATGTCACCGCTATATATAGAGATGACAGTAAAACCGCGACGTGGCCGTGCAATTAACATAAGCAGCGATCATTCTCGTGCATCGCGCAATGATTTGTCTGACCTCATTTTTTTTTCTTCTGTAGGTCTGCATTTCGCGCCAGCAGCGACAAATTATGTCGATTGGCGCGAGCTGGAAGAAGCGCGAAAGAGACAAGTACCGTTATTCTAAATGCGGTGCGTGCGACGATGTTGAATACGCGTTGTTGCATAACTACCACGAACGGACATAAATGCAATTGGACCGCGAGCTATCCCAAGGGTCCTGCTGGCTCTAATAGATTATTCTCACTTGATAAACAAGAGACGCATAGCTAGAGGAAGATTAATTCGCATTGTTGGCTGTGTAAAAAAGGTTTAAAAGTAACATGCGCTAAAAAAACGCAAAACTAACAAATTTATTAAGAAATTACTTATGTATATTATTCAGTTTAATTAAAATAAAATATATAAATATTATATCAGTTTGCAAAACTTCAAATATGAATAATAAGATATTATAGTCAATTTTAGCTCAAAATGTACTTGTCTTTAAATTGATTTTTACTTTATACTTCTCGTCGTAAGTCAGAGTATATAAATTATCTTGTCAGAGTATACAAATTATCACAATTTTCCTTATAAATTTGTTTGTAAATTTCAGTATGAGAGTAATAAGTTAAATGCACGTAAGCTGATAAGCGTTTGCAATGCGATAATAATCGATAATACAACTTTATAAACGTGGATTATAGGATCACTGTACAAACGGTATTTAAAAATTTTAATATTTTATATTTATTTAATTTTCTTTTATACAAATTTCTTTTAGAGAGACAAAAATAATTCAATAAATTCATCCTAGCGTTTACTATTGGCGTGGTAGAGAAATTTTCTTTTTTTTTTATTCATCTAGCGGTAGACGAAACGGAGCCTCTCGGACCCGACGGGATCGATACACCTGGCTATATTCAGAGAGAGGGTCGCACGCAGGCAACGAAACGCTCGAAACGGGCCGAAGAAAAACGGCGAGAGGATATCGTCGACTTCCTTTATTTGGGAACGCGTTGCCGCGCTACGTTGCGAGACTTGGTGTCCTTGGACTCGCTGAGTGAGCACGTGTAATCGTTACACAACGAGCTAGTAATAAAATTTATAATTTACACGTACGTATTACAAAATTTTTACTCTCTGCAGAACCGCGCGCACGCTTACTCGAAGTTTTTTGTTTTCTAAAGAATTTCGTGAAGATGCGATCTCTTCAAAGTATTCAATTGTTATCGATTCAACTCGAAAATCAAGTAAACATTACATTTATCACTAATTGTTATCGCAATACTCTTATTAGATAACAAACAGAAAAAATAAAGCGTGACAAAATAATCGCAACATACTTTCTTGTTTTTTTTTTTATTCGATATAATTTCTTCTTAAGTAGAATAAACCCGTTGAACACAGGCGAAAAAAAATCTCGACGTTATACTCTAACATCACGTCCAATCGATTGAGATAGACAACTCGCGAGAAACGGACATTGACTTGGCGCGGCAGCTTTAAAACTTATGGAAGCGTAACAACCAACGTCGCCACCTAAGTCACCATTCTTTCTCGATCCTTATCGCAAATCAGATTATTAAGAATATTATAACAAATTTGTTCACGCGATGTGATTACCGGAAGTTTTAGAATTTTTAATGTTACATTTTAAATTTTTATACTAATATTTAACTTTTTGAAGAGCGACATTTTTCAAGACAAAAACCAATGTTGTTCCTTTTGAACAAACTCCATATATACATCAGTAATTTATTTTATAAAAGCGTCAGCTATATTGAACCGTCTTTTATTCTTGGACATGTAAAATATAAAAATAATAATGAAAGAATATATCGAGAGATTGTGTCAATAAACTGATAAACACATGGCACCAGAAAATAAAGTTCGACTCTTTACACAAGAGTCTGATTCATACGATTAACGAGAAATCGGACGTCGGATGTATATCGACACGCGATAACGCAAAGCCACGCACACACAGACACATACAAGCGTCAGTCAACCGTCCGAGCGCGCGCGCGTTGGAGCATAACGTAAAAATTTTAAAATACAACCGCCATACGACAGACGCGTAGCGTGATCGCGCGACGCCGCACGATCATCGCAGGAATTCCATCTGCCTTAAGCGACGCGCACACCAAATATGAACGCGTCTCACTGACTGACGCGCAAATGCGATGAAATTATCAAATTGAGATTGTAAAGATCAATCACCACATTAACTGCAGTATCCGGTCAGAGAATTCAATTTTTTTTTTTTTTTTTTTTTTTTTAACGCATCAGTCTAAAATGCGACAAAAACGTCACGGAAGACGTCACGGAAAAAGATAAAAGACAGATAATTGACTATATATAGCAAACCTAAGTAAGTTCATGAATATATTCCACGTATAAAAATATGTATAACAATACATAAAGAATTAAATGGAATACTACATTTTCTACTCTTGTCAATTTTCTCAATAGAACGAGAAATCGAGTCCACTTGCGGATCGACATTTGAGAGAATTGCAATGAGAAAAAAAGCAAAGGCCAAGCATAAAAGCATTCGCCGGTGAGAGAGAGAGAGAGACGAGATGTGCGCGCGCAACTGGTCGATGGTCCCCGCGTACACCAGGCGATGATCTCTCTCGTCATTGCGAGATATTGAGCCACACCCAGCCTCCGATCTTCTCCGGGAAGATTGACGAATTTAGCAAATCTTCGCGAACGCAATCTTCTCGTCAAACTGCGCATTATGCGCACTTGTTACGTCGCGATCACCGGTTTCGCGATCGATGAGAAATGACGTGGTGCATAGAAAATACGCCTAAGATGGCCGACGCTTGGCGACGACGCCTCGTACAGGAACGCGGTAGTACGAGCAAAGAAAAGACCAAGGAGGGGAAAAAAGACCGTTACGGCTTTGCCGGCCGGCCGGCGAGCTTCTGTCGCCATGACGGGTCTTCGACCGTCGTCTCGTCCGGAAGAATCAAAAGGAACATCGTTGCACATGTCCCGAGCCGCAGAAAACTGCTGCACGTATCTCCGATGCACAACCAATAGTCTTTTTCGAATATCGTTACCTGAAAGTCGAACGGAAACTTAAGTAAAAGAAATGGCGTGGCATTGGTACCGGCCAAGTCGGAAACCGACTATCTTCCCCTCACTCCACCCCGCATTCCACGCGTTGTTTTATACGGAGATTGATTTTTACGAAATTTCAGACGCGAAGAGACAGAGAAGACACGTCGAGACACGGTCTCGGAATCGCAACAGAATTTCCGCTCGGATGAACTACTTTGCGAACAAAGGAACGCCGCGAGATACCGTTCCGCGAAAAGCATTCTTTACGCACCTTGGCTCCAATTTGGTTGCCACACTGGCCGGCCTGGATGTGGACGATCTCCCTCATGGTGTTGTTATTAGGGTTGTGATGGTACCTCGCAAAAGGAAACTCTTTCTCGGTTGTCTAACCGCGACGGTGATTATTACTATCGACTTGACAGACACAGCGAACGCGACACGAGTGTCCAAGCAAGTATGCGCCTGTTCCGATGTCCGTTACAGATTTTCAAGCTCCTCGAACGACGGCAGAGACGGGGCGCGGAAGGGGCACAATCGCGGCGTCCGATTGGCGGAACCGCTTCTCCTACGTCGTCGCAATAGGGTAGGTACGCAGACATCACGGAGAAGCCGCAGCGTTGCCAACCACGCATGGGCAGCACCGTTGTTCCGCAGCGTCGTAAACTTCGGTTCGCTACGCCGGTCGCTGAAATAAGTCCGAAATTTAGAAGGGAACGATGCCGCATCGCCAGACACGCGTCACTAGCGCCCGGCTCTACGTTATCAAAGTAATTCGATTCTTTTTTGTCGTAACGATACGAATACGATATTGACGCCTTTTGTCGATTTCACTTCCATCGGAACAATCGAACCAAAAAAATGCTCCCCCTTTAGCCAACCGCTTCAGTTTTTCGGACAAGGACGCGTTAGCGGGGTTCGAGCTATTTCTGTCGCTCTGCAACTCGGATTATTCATACATGTAATTTTGACATAACTGTCATTAGAAGTCATTGAATTACATTTAAAATCTCATTATATATAATTTGCATATATATTTTTCTCTTTATTTCAGTCTACGGTTAATTTTACAATTCTGGAGCAAAATATACATTCAACGTATATCCACACATAATGTCACTCTATCTCGAAAAAGATATCACAGCTGATTATATCCGCATGCAGGTATTTCCCCGGGTAAGATCCGGTGCTCTGCGGCAAAAGTAAAGAAGGTAAATTTAAATAAAGAATTGCATTAGTATATTGGATGTTAATTAAAGCGTTTTGTTTCTCTGAATACAATAAAGTGATAATAATTCTGCTTCGTGACCTCAGCTCGATAAATAATTATATTTTGAGCTACTAATGGGTCTGCCACAATTTCCGGGCGCGCATCTCGCGCGCTTGCAGTTTATCGATTTGCAGGCGTGGTCGGTGGTGGTAAAGCAAGCTGCATGATTGCAGATGCGAGTGGTCACTGCAGCCCAGATGCAGGCCCAGTCTATTCACCGATATCTTTTCCGGTATATGAACAAATGTTTGTTAAGAGTTAAATAATCTAATTTATTGCTTATTAAGAGTTAAACAATTGTTTGTGAATCTAATTCGATTAATTTCAATTATATAGTTGAGTCACCAGCTGTAGATTGTGAATATTTTTTTATTTTTTCAAAAATTTTGCTTCAAAAGTATTTTTTGTACAAAGTTTGCAAAATTAAAGCTAGAGAGAATGTTTCCATGTTTTTTTTCTCTTGATTATTATTTATAATGCTCAAGTAATTTTGGGTGAAAACTTCACAGTTAAGAGTATTTTAAAAGATCTTTTTGCGGTCGTCTCTCGCGATGCGCATTCTTCGTGAGTCAGTATTTACCTGTGTTCGCGATTACGTTCGTGTAACACCACATTACCTTAATAGTGGCGCGTTTCTGAATTCCTTCATACATAAGATGCGTTGGCGCATTAAATGTGACGCCTCCTTTCTCTCTCTCTCTCTCTCTCTTTCTCTCGCCTTCTTTCTCGAAACACACATTAAGTATAGAAGTTCTATTAAGAAGGTTTATCGTACATCTATACGTCTTGATGAGCGTTTATATCCTTATACAAATAGCGTGAGTTCGTTTATGATAGCGGCACATGAGAAAAACATTTATTTTTAATGATTAAATTGTGACCCATATTAATTAATTAATGCGTTAAGTGAAAGTGTCTTTATTTTTTGCTCATTCAAATGTAAATCAATTAGAATCTATGTCGTTTCTTATATATATAGATTCAGATTTTTATTGTATTGCAAGATATGCGACTAAAACAATACTTCAGTGTACAATTTTCACGTCATGTAATATAAAAACATGTTTTTTCACATAAAATGACAAATCATCTCATGGCCGCCAGACAAGCACAATTGAAGGTTTCATCTCGCGTCGTGAAGAAGTCTCATCACAGTGCCACGTATCAAGCTTTTGAGATATTTCGTGTGCTATCGCCCTATAACATAGAAGTGTCACGTCGAGCGCTTGGACAGAGGGGTCAAGTGCTTTTCTGCTTGTGATATCGACGTGTATACGCTTGTGTGTACAATTTACGCGAGAGAGCACGCACACACATTGGCATAATCAAGAGCGAGAAAAGATGTTTGTCGACGACGACGACGACGATGACGACAGGATGTAGCCGGTCCTGCTTTGGTCGTTACCTTGTATGGATCAACCTCGCAATCGTACCGTCGTTGGTCCCCGGTGAGAAGAGAATAAAAAAAGAAAAAAAAAGAGAAAAGGATCGCGTGCACACGCACGCGGGATCACGTATCTCGCGCGCGCTCGTGACGATCGCGGTTTCGCGTGATAAACGCGCGGCGCGTAACGAGGCCGACATCGATTATGGAGTGTTTCGTGGTCATCACGATTATTAGGCGGCCAGCACAGTCAGGAGAGATCACCGCACCGTTGCTGTCTGTCTTCTCGAGACTGCAACGTCGGTGGCATGATACACAAGCAACCGTATCCGACATGCCAAGTGCGCCGACCAACCTCGACGCTTTCGTACATATGCTAATTTTGCGCAATTCAATCTCGCAGTCCATCGATTTTTTTGATTATTGAAGCGCAAATTTGCAATTACGTAGACATTCGAATTTCTTTCATATTTTTTACTTGATTTGCGATGTAAAACAGAAAATATGTTGTAATAATTTTTCAGAAACTGCACAATTAAGTTAAGATCGCGAACGCTGAATTATCTGTAGCAGCGTTTTTTTTTAATCTTTTCTGATTCGTGGCATGATATAATCAGTTGCTATTAATATTAATTAGTTATTTATTATTATTAAGAGATTGCATAACGTCTTGGACAGAGAGAGGAACAATCCACGTGTGGATATGCTTGGCTTAATGCCCTGTGTCCATTATCTTTCGTTGGCTTTGCTATTAAGTAGCGAACATAAACGCCGGATGACATCACGTTCTCTTTTAAAAGACGTGAACTAGGTACGTCCGAGCACGACGCGCTCGTGTGCGAGTAAAAAAAGTGACATTAACGTTATTACGTGTCGTGATAAATAGCGGATTGATTCGTATCAACCGAACGTTTACTTGTATCGCGCGCAATGTACAACAACTGGAAACGATTTCTCCCTCGCCCACGTTCCTCGCCATTCGCTGGTGAAAAACATCATTACAATACAGGAAGTGCTCGTATAACGCGAGAGAGAACGTGACATCATCGCGCACTTAGTGCTGATGAATTTGTTGACTTTCCAATCGGAATTCGAGTATTTGGATTTTTAAAGTTCGGAATTTCGATAAAATCTTAATATATATTTTTTTTAATTAAGAGAACGAGTTTATATATTAAATTATTATAATATAAAGAGCTTTGAGACTTTCGCCTTGATCGTGCACGTAGTCCAGCGACTATCTTAATCTAGCACGACCAACCTTCAACTTCTAAGCTCTAGTCGATTGATTCAACACACGTCGTTGAATTCGCACCTGGCAACAGGCGACATTGTGTACGCATGTCACAGAACGTCATCGGGGTGAACCATGAGTTACGGTTATCGACCTTGACGGTGGGCGAACGCTTTCTCACCCCGCGCGCGGTGAGTTTTCAGTTAGGCGGAGGATCATCATGGTCGCGTGGAATTTCTGCGAAAGAGAAAAACATCGAGCGCACCTCGACGAGAATAATTACGAAAAAGGGGGTTGTTGAAGCTAGGTATTCTGAGTCAGAAGCGTCGTCCGTTGAGTCACCGTCACAATCAATATCTTTGATATGTATATATGTGTATGTATGTGTGTTGCCGCAGGGGTAAATCGTATACTTAAGAAATACTTACTTCTGCCAACCAAATATTTACGGTTATTGGCGATTATCCATCATCGACGAAAAAAATTTTCGTTTTCCGTTTATATTTTTAGCCGTACATTGTAAAAGAAAAATTTATAAATAACATAACGAGGAATTTGTGGAATTTAATAATCGTGGTAATATATTCGCGCAAGCAAATTTGCACAACGATGGGATAATACAATTCGAAGAGGAGATCTATAGATATGCGAAATGTGACATTGATATTTGTCTCTGTTTCAGGTAGGTTTAATAAAAACTACATAAATACGGGGTCGTGCGGAGGTGGTACGTACGGGAAAAGATGGGAGCGACCCAGACTATGGGTAACCGACTAGACCTTGCCCCGCCTGGTATTTTATTGATCCTTAGAAGGTGAACGGCAACTGATACGCCTACATAGGCGTATATGTCCTCATCCATTTGTTTCATGACTGACGTAATCTAGTCAGTTAACGGAGTTTAGCTCCCTCGAAGAGATAATATATATTGCTGTACGCCAGAGCATATGTTAAACTGTCACAAAGATTGTCTTGCGCAACTTTTAATCGAGTACAAATTTGCGAAAATTATTTCTTTTCGTCAATATCTGGATCATTCTATAATTTAATTTGTTATGTCAATACATATTCCATATGAGTAACGATTGTAAGAAAAGATAAATAATAAAGACAAGTCGTAACACAAAAAATTGCACGACTTGTCGCTTTTGTGTTGCTTTTCTGAAAGTGCGTCCTGTTTTGGAGCTCTTCTCTTGTTCATATCTAGGCCAAGATTTTGTCATATGGCCACTTTCTCGCGGGATCGAACGATACTCGAAAAAAGACTACAACGTCCGGCGGTGTTTGCCGTAAATGGCTTCGTTTTCTACCGCGGAGGTCGACGTATGTGTTTCTCAACAAAAGAAAGAAGAGTATTAATAAGAAAAAAATTGCGTTCTCAATACAAAAATAAAAAAATCTAGCAATGTCATCTATATATCGAGACGGAAACATGTAAATATAAACCAGAGTTTCTTAATTAAAATGTAAATGTAAATTTGTAAAATTTGTTGACATTCTTTTGTTATATTGTGTATTCACACGTGTTGTATATTTACACTGTTTCATTCCGCGGAATAAAAACTAATTTATTATTGTATTTAAAGCGCGCGTGATAAATTTTGTTGATTCCTGTGCGCGAGGTAACTCTCGAAACAGGAACAAGACAGCTCGGATGTTTGTTTTATCGTTATGGTCCCGAGGATTTAAAGAGCGGGAGAGATTTTCGTAAGACGCTTTCGCGAATTGCGCTTCTCTTCAACATTCTTTTACCGTTTTGCAAAAGGTGAAAAAAAAGAAGATGATAAAAGCTTGCGAGCAAAAAAAGAGAGACAAAACGGAGGAACCACTTGCCCATATTTGGCTCGCTCTACATTCCGCGTTCCCTTTTTTTTTTTTTTTGATTGCCTGCGCCCACATAATCTATATATTGCTTTTCTGCACTGGCCATCTTTAATACATGGAGAGAGTGTAATAGCAAATTTTTATCGCACCAAATGACGTAACTTGTGCAATTTGTAAATTACAACAAAATACAGATCTGTAATAAAATAAAAACACCCAAATTTAATTATTTAAACAGATGTCTTGTATTTTCTCTCGCCTTCATCTGCGTAATTTTGTTTATATTTGAAATATGTGTACTATATATTAGAAAGAGAGATAACGAGAGAAATAAGATGAAGCAAGACAGATCTTGCACTCTCTTCTTGATTAGAAGCATCTCTATCTATTGGTTAGGTTCGCGCATGTACAGACTTTATTTTTGAGTATGCGCTGACCTATCAAAATACTGACGAAAAAGCCGACAGAGGGTTGCACTACTGTGTGTACACGCGGTGTTGTGCCTGAACTGCGGCTGTGTCTATTATTCTCTTTTTCTGATTTCTATCTTGTTTTGTCATTGTGCGCTATATACATATATACTTGTGTTTGGAGTTTTATCGAGTTGCTCTGAGGCCCTAACCAATGAGCGCACGTTGGTAGTGTTGACACGCTTAATTGTTTTTAATTGACTTTGTGCTGATAGTTGTCAACAGGTTAGTTTTATATTCTCTTTATTGTGTGATTGCCTTGTAAACATGACGAAGTTGTAGTTCGAAGATGTTTACTTTTAGTGAATTAAATGTTACATGTGTGTAACTTTCTTTGTGTGCAACTGTAGAGGTTATTTCTATTGTTATTATTTAATATCTTATTCGTTTTATTATAGGTTTTAGAAAAAAAAATGGCTTCTACATCTTTGGAACAAAGGTCTATTGCACAGAAAACGTGGGAGATGGCAAACAACATCGAGGCTATCAGTGCTGCAGATGAAATTTACAGATACGATAGGAAAGAACAACAGGATATATTGACTGCCAAACCATGGGAAAAAGAGTGAGAATGCCTGGTGGTGTACTGTAAAATTCCTTAATCAAGAAATTACATTTTCTCTTTTTTTTTTGTTTGTAGTCCGCACTTCTTCAAGGATATAAAAATATCTGCGTTGGCTCTGTTAAAAATGGTTATGCACGCACGATCCGGTGGAACCTTGGAAGTGATGGGTCTGTTACTCGGTAAAGTAGCAGCAAATACAATGATCGTCATGGATTCTTTTGCCTTGCCAGTTGAAGGAACAGAAACCAGAGTAAATGCTCAAGCTCAAGCTTATGAATATATGACAGCTTATATAGAAGCAGCGAAACAAGTATGTGTACATGCATTGACAAGTTCACAGATTTGAAAATATACGAAAACAATATGGCCTGAGAGATAAATTGCTGTCGTAGGTTGGTAGATTAGAAAATGCAATTGGTTGGTATCACAGTCATCCTGGATACGGTTGTTGGTTGTCTGGCATCGATGTATCAACTCAGATGCTTAATCAGAATTTCCAAGAACCTTTTGTCGCCATTGTTATTGATCCTGTGAGAACCATCTCTGCCGGCAAAGTGTGCCTAGGTGCCTTCAGAACTTATCCAAAGGTTAAGACGCGAGATTAAAATTGTTAAATTTTGTATATAGTTTTTAAATTTTGTAATGTGTATTGTTACCGGAAATTCACAGTCTTTTAGGAGATTTAAATCGTTGCAAAATATATTTACAGGGATATAAACCGGCGAATGAAGAACCTTCGGAGTACCAAACAATACCGTTAAACAAGATCGAGGATTTCGGCGTTCATTGTAAGCAATATTATTCGTTAGAGGTGTCCTATTTCAAGTCCTCGCTTGACAGACGGCTGCTGGATTCATTGTGGAACAAATACTGGGTGAACACTCTAAGCTCTTCCAGTCTGTTGACAAACGCGGATTACACCACCGGTCAGATATTCGATCTGTCAGATAAACTGGAGCAATCGGAATCGGCACTGGGAAGAGGATTCGTTTTGGGTGGCACGGATCCCCACGATCGTAGCACGGTGGAAAAACTCATAAAAGCTACGAGAGACAGCTGTAAAACCACCATCGAAGTGATTCACGGTTTAATGGCGCAAATCATTAAGGACCGATTGTTTAATCAAGTTGGCGGCAACGCGATTACCTGTAATCCGCAACAACAAAAGCAATAAAATTTATATGCGGTAATCACTTTGCAATGTGAATATTTACGAATTTGTAATAAAGATCTGTGTTTTTTCTCCGCTTGTGTTGAAAACAAGTGTCGTCTGTAAAATATTTATTTATTTCGAATACTCAACTGAAACTCTTGGAATCGCGTCGCTTTTTTCCGAGAGATAAACTTTAATACAGATTTAAAAAATAAAACCAACATATGCACTGTAACTGTAAAGAAGTTGTTTAGTAGTTTATTCTCACACACAATTTTACGAAGTGAATTCTACAAGTACACGAAAAAAAAAAAAAAACATTCCGAATAGACATGTGGAATAAAAATACATTTTATTTTCACACTTGCTAAAAAGTATATACAGCAGTTTTTATCAGTAATCAATATCCTCATATGTATATGTATAATTTATATATATGTATATATATGTCTGTATTATGTATATACATATATAAATGCACGCATTGCATATATGTATACATACAATACACATAGAAGTAAGTTTATAAAACTAATATGTAATATTTATCCGAGAACAAGTAGGCAGAGCAAACCCTCGCTGAAGGGCTGACGCGCTGTCGTGTCACAGACTTTAAAGGACAAGGCCACTCAGAAAAACGCATATACCCACCTGTTCTATATTTTTTTTTGTTTTTTTGTTTTTTTACACGTTCCCTAACATTCTTGCGCGCGCGTGCACTCGACTCGCATTTCTCGCACAACATATAAGGGACGGAGCTAAAATGCATACGGTTGTGTGTATACTCAATCAATTGTAAACAGATAATTGGTTTATTACAGAGAAACGCCCGGTTAGAAAATTAGAAGACGTACGATGTTGCAACAAGTGCCACGAAGAATGAACTCTTCGAAAGATGAATTTACTATATAGTATGTACATATGTACGCATTTCCACGTTTTACGTAGTTGTCATGCTGTCGGAATGAATTAAATAATTAAGTACAACAGCGTGGTGTTTTATATATATATATATATATATATGTATGTATATGTATAAACCTAATTCGTAGGAAAAAGTCTACGGAAAATAGATCTAAACCTGTTTCTTTTCTTTCTTCTGTCTATTGCTCCCCGGAGTACTAGATCTCTAAATTGTATATAGCTATTGTTAGAGAACTCATATTTGTCGCTCATCACAGGCTTCGCGCACGAAAACAAGGACAAAGTATGTGAACGAACGTTAGATTGAGTGAACGAATATTTGCACACTTCTCTCTTTCATTTTCGTATCATAATATGTACAAGAGTACGATAAAACTGACGCTATTAATTACAGCACAATTCCAGGATGTATGACCGCAAGTTTCCTCCGAGTTATATCGCGAGAACGCCAATTTCCAATCGCGGCTGTGTTGTCCAATCGGATTGTGTTGTAATTAATTATTTTGAATCGAGCAGTAAACTTAAGCGCTTCAAAACTAGACGATAAAAATTAATAAAAGACACATCGTTATTTCGCTGTTACTTTATGTTAGTATTTTATACCGCAACTTAAAAAGTACGCTATTGTCAATATACAAGACATTCCGAGGATTTTTCCGCTGCATTGCGCTAATATGTTTCAACTCTCTTATTCCGTAACTATTAACGAAACTTTTGCGCAGTTATTTTGTTGTCATATATATGTAGTTTGCTTACGCAAAACGATTCACAACGCACGCGTTACGAAGTTACAGGATGGACCAGCAGAAGTATGCGAAAATGTGAAATCAAAATAGGCTTGTTCTCATAGTATCATCTTGAAAATATGTATACATATATAAAACGCACACACTTCTCTGTCTCATTTCAATCAACCTGTAACATCTCGAAACGTAAGAACATAATGGCACAGTGCGGGGGAGAAAATTCCCTGAAACACCTTATATATACATACGTAATTATTCTCCAACTTTACACGTTTGTTCGTTAAAAAAACAAACCTACAACGTAATCATTTAGACGTGTTAGAATTTGTGATCAATCGTATGATCAACTAAAACATCAAAGTTCTTTCTCCTCTGCGCGATAATTGTTGTGGCTGAAGAGCGATGGTTTGTAAATAACAACTCCTGCGCTCGTGTGTTGAGTAAAGAAATTTAATAAAATTATATAAAATCCACAGCGAAACATTGTCAGGACAATTAGTTCGAGATCTTCAATTAACGAATCCTTGATATTTGATGTAATAAGTAGATGCAATATGCGAAAGATAAATCACAATAAGGAATTCAGTCCTCCAATGTAACTCTGAAAATTCGAAACTGCGTGTACATCGATAGCACATGTCACATACGTGTGTGTGTGTGTTTGACTTGCTCTTTCAAACATGATTTTTTCACGCATACTACAAAATCAATTAAATGATCGTTATGAATCAACTCGTTATGAATCAACAGCTCTATCGCGTGTACATATAAAAATTTTTCGATTTAATCTTACATATATACTTCTTTTTTCTTCCCTCTCTTATAATTTCCTCACTTTTTGCATGCGTGCACGCACACGCGATTAATATTTACAAGACAATCGCGCGAATTTACAAGAATTCGCGGTCTTACTTACAAATATAGCGGTAGAAAAGATCAATTTGTAACAGCGAGAGTTCAAAGCGCGCCGTCTCATTGATAATCTTGTTAAGGGCAATGATTAGCACTTTCGGTGACGGCATACCTCCCTTCAAAAAATCTCCCGGTTTTCTATTTCATTCAAACTGCAGCAACTTATCACGCGCGTCTGATATACATATATACTACCTTTCTTCAGTCATTCCTCATTATCTTCATTTTTTTTCTATTCTAATTTTAGCCTACATGAAAAATTGAGCGCTAAATTAGGAGCCGTAACAAACAGAAATGCGACCGATCAAAATACGCACGATATTTTCCTAATTCTCTACTTTCACGTGTTTCAGTTAGATTTAATATTTACATTTTTTTTTTTTTTGTATTTTTGTATTTTTTTATATACCTTGTTTTCCTCGCGGACATATGTGTGACAGTTCCCGCGTTCAGCAGCAACGCTATTGTTGGCGAATCTAATTATCCACACGATTTTCTGCTGAACGCGGTTGCTGCAACAACGAAAAAAGAAATACTCATGTTCTCAGCATAACAGATGTAAAACGAAATAAATGATACAAAATTTTGAAAAATCTTTCTATGTGTTGCTCGTGTTACCTATGTGAAGTTTACGAAAACACGTATTCGCTCGCGCAAGAATTTGTCAAAAGTTTTAGCGCATGCATTCAGAGAATTAATAATTTTAAAACAGTTTCCGTTGGGATTTTATGCGAAATTAATTGACCGCTGATATACGCTCCATCGACAGCGTTTAAGCTTTTGTTGACCTCGTGTTTTTATACATTTTTTCTGATTTTGAATAGAGCCTAGATTTTGTGTGGTATTTGTGTGTGTGTGTGTTTCAACAGATTTAAAAGTTTTCTTACAAAATTTAGATCATGTCTTGCCTTGTAAAATAAAAAGAATACCAGTCGTTTAATTAAATATAAACGTTTGTGTGTATGTACCCATTAGCAAAGGTATGTTTCACTATACTGAAAAAGAGACTTTCTTTCTTTCTTTCTCTCTCTCTCTCTCTCTCTCAGTCTGTTTTCAAGACTTGATTAATTATTTTTAGGCAGGCATATGTACAAATGTTTTTTGTATTACATCTTGTCACTGTAACGTTGAGACAGGAAAATTATTGACTTCTGTCTGTTCCAGAACCGGTCCAGCAGAACCCGTATACGATATACGCAATCTCATTCTCAAGGATGCCTAGAAAACAGATGAGTCATTGATTAGAAATTGAATAATTGAGCAACAAGTGTTGTTCGCAATATTGGCCACTTACTCTGTTCATATTTGTGACTCTCAGCACTTGGGTTACTTGACCAGACGGTGGAATGACGGTACTCGACGGCGATAACATTTGCAATTGGAATGTCTGTAAACAGTATAAATATCTGTGTATTAGTTTTGTTCGTAAAATAAATATAACATATATCGTGTATACAAGTGCAAATGATGTCTAACCCTAGGAACTGCTGCTTGAAACAGAAAATCAGTTAAAATGGTACTTCCGGAATTCTGAGCCAGCATGTTTATGACTAACAGATCGGGAATATCGGGCGGTCTCTCTAATTTAAACGTTATTTTGAGTCCTAACTTGTCCAAGACCACTATGCTCGATACTTCTGTAACAACAACAATGATGATTATAATAGTTATAGAGGAAGATATATTTAGGAAATCTTTTGCAAAATCTCGATAACAAACCGTTTTGAGCAGTCGGAGTACTGAGCAATCCGTCCACCAAAAAGTTGTCGGTAGAACTGAACAACATGGACGACGTCGACGACGTCTGTGGTTGTAGCGGCAGCGTAGAGGTGGTGGACGTGGGCGAATTCAAGTCCAAACTACCGAGTAAGTCTAACAGATCGTTATTATGTGTTACCGCCATCGAATTGGGCGAAGAATTTTTATTGGTTACTGCTGGCGGCATTGTCACTGCCACATCCGTAGTTCCAAGTAAATCTAAAAGTGCACTCTGCAAAATCACGAAAAAAAGATATTACATTCCAAGTAGCACGTCGTATTTATATACGCAATATACATGATAAACCTGTAGCGATCATAAAGATGAGACTTAGATTTCTTACTGAATCGGATGTAGTCGTAGTTTGTTCCATTATTGTAGGCTTCTCGTCTTCCAGCTCCTGTTCACCGTTCACCATGCCTATAATGCCGTTGGCTTGTGGTCGCGCGGTTTCCATCGGTGGCATCCGCTCGAGTAACGCCGGTCGCAAATGATCGTATTTTCGGAATAGTTGCGAGAATTCGATACCTCTTTGTTGTAACTCGATATGCAAATTGCTCCCGAACGTATCTATTATTTGACGAATTTTTCTGAAATGAGAAAACATCATCAACCCATTTTAGAAACTGTGAATTATTTTTTTTTAATACAGAAACATGATCAAAAGTGTAATACTAACTCGTGACCTTTCTGGAACCTTGTACTTAATTTAGTAAGAGACAATAACGTGTACTGTTTCGTAATCACGGTGTTCTGCGGATTCCAGAGTAACCTCTGATACACATCAATGACTTCGTCTTCCGTCAACTTAAATATTGTAAAACAAATTAAAAAATTATTATAAAACCGCGATCCCATAGTTCAGGGATTATTTTCTGCTGGAAATATATGAAACTCACATTGACTGGAGTTTCAGCGTCTTCTGACGGCGGACCATACAATAACAGATCGCCATATTCACCTATGCACCACGTAGCTACTTGTGCCAAGGGCTGTTTATCAGAAGTATCCTTTTCTAATGCTCTCCATAGCGCACCAACGGCGTAACTTTGCTGAGACTGCGTCTCCGAGATCAATTGTATCGTGCAAGCTACCACATCGTCTCGTACGTAATTGCCAGCCTGAAGAGAGCAAGTTTACGCTAAATTTCACAACATCCGCGATTCATTTTCCAGATTGTAGAAAAATACACACCGCAACGAGCACTTTGAACAACGTCTCGAGATGCCAACGTTTATTTGGAGCAAATCTTTCTGCGGACATCACGATATTGCTGCTGCACTGAGCTTTAAATTCCGGATCGGCTCTCTCCAAGAACAAGAGCAATTCTTTCATCATGTTTCTGATGTTATTGGAATTCACGAGCGCGAAACTCAACTCCATCGCGCGCCTTCTAATCGATACGTCCGGATCTTTCAGACATTCCTAAGACATGTCGCAAAATATTAACGTCAAAATAAGTGATCTCACACATTATAAAGAAAAAACATTTACACAATCAAATGTCTTACCAAAATTGTCGATCGATGTCTCTGTACCGCACTCGTGTCCACGTATACCGTTTTCAGCAGTGTGTTCAAGGCAACGTATCTAATATTTTTGTCGTTATTCAACAAAAATCTGCCTAATATGTTAATTGCTAGAACTCGTAGCCCGCTCTCCGACTTGATGTCCATGATCGACAACACCGTCTCGTAGAGTATCGTGTTACCGACGTTTTTACTAGTCTCTGTGTTCGTCGCGACTTGAGCAAGCATGTCGTTCATGGCCTCGGATGCGTCGATGTCATTGCGTCCCAGAACACGAAGGAGACGGAGTATCTTCACCTGCAGGAACGGATCGCACACTCCGGACACGTCGTGTTCGGGTGAATATCCGGCTAGGATCAGATTCTTCAGAATTCTTACGAGGTTTGGCACGATCTGCAATTAAATCTCTATTTTATCTCTGTTTAATTCCGACTAGGCTGTAAACATATAGTAACTTCATCATTTACATTAACGATGTTGTAAACGTAGGAAACAACCGACAAAATAAAAACCTCCATATAACATATATTTTCATGAAACATTGATTTAATTAATTTAAAAAAACGATGATCGTTTTAATTATTTAAAACACTTTTATATTGCCACAGATTCTGATTATTAAATTTACGAAAAAATACATGGAAAAAAGAGCTCTATTCATTATTAAGCTGAAATAAATAATCAGCTATGTAAAAATTATCATTGTATCAAAATGACACACACGCGCGCACACAATTGCATGCAACGTAACTACTTCTCAGAAAAAAAAACTTATAACGATTTAGAAGCTTTTTTATAATACATACAATGTAATAGTTTACTATTTGTAATTATTAGAGAGATAACATATGATATAGCACTTGTTTATCAAGCAAATAATGTTGATTTCATGTTTGGGCAGTTCTAACATTTAATCCAAGTAAAAAAAAAAAAGAAAAGAACGAAGTTTTACGAATATAACAAGCGTACATGCAAAGAAACATGAACGAGAAGAACATTTATATGCATATTACCTCACGATGGCCGCATTCCTAAGACAGAATCAATGCTTGTATTACATATGTTCAACCCAATGCAATTGACAAAAAAGTTTTTCAGAGAAACTGTTATTAATAATCGTTTTTCTTTCACAATTAGACAATATTTTTCTTTCAAAAGGCAAACTCGATGTGTTTGTATAATAAAGCTATTTAAAATCCATTTAAAAACTCATATAATCAATAGCATTCATATTAAATATCAATTTTAAAAACAATATGTAAAGGTAATATTGTATCATAAAACTTCTCTTTTTTATGCTCAAGTTCACAGGGAATTATCTGTATAATTGCAGTAACGTATCTCTCCACAAGAGAGCAATAAACTATTCTTCCACTTCAACAATTTCAACAAATCTCGTCAAAGAGAAGTCGAAACTGAGCATTCATACTTATGTAAATAATAATAATCCACTTCCTACGCGTTAAATAATTTTTTACTACTGCTGATATGCACTAGACGTTCTTTCATCAGATATTCTATTGCCATCTAATTCTGCTATCGGTCATACTAATCAGGGTCAGATAATAGTATAACGGATCGATTACGTTGATCAATCACGTGACGTAACGCTATACTTCTTGACGAGCGGGAAAGATTTGCAACATCTATGTGTTCTAAAGAAAACTAGTGTATATATGTCGTCGCGCTATATGAGACGAGTTTCTCTTACACATACTTTTTTGAAATGATTCAACGTGTCAACGCTGTTCTCGCACATCTCCGTAATGAGAGTGACGCCGGTAATGAGTACACCGTGATTCTTCTCGGTGATCAAGCTGCGAGTTGCCGGCAAAAACATCTCCATCAGCTCCGGCACGCGTCTGATGATCCGAAACGCGCAGAGCGCCGCTTTCTTTCGGATATACGCGTTCTGTGACTTCATCAATTTCTCGACCTCGGACGCCAAGTCCCGCGCCATTTCCGGCGACGCGATCGCGCCCAGAGTGCACAATGCCAGACCAATAACAAACTGCGTCGAACTATTCAAATCGCTGTGCGAATGAAAATGGAACGGAAATATTAGTCTCCCCTCACAAAAGAATACGTTTGCAAGCTTAACACATCTTCAATGAAATCAATGTTACTTTTTTAAACAGTTTGTGATCAAGAGATGCACATCCTGCCGTTCGTCCAGCAATAACATGGCACCTAAGTAACCGATTCGTTTGTCCGTAAATCTCGGAGAAGCTATGAGCTTTAAACATTCCAACTGTCCAAAATGCGCTGGATATCTAAAATATCAGCAAACATATGTTCTCAGTATAACATTCTCTTTATTTTCAAAATTGATACTGGTTATTAAATAGATATGGATACAAACCCTAACATATGAATGTACAGTAACTTGGCGATGTTACGACACCTCCATACGCTATCTTCTTCTCTAAACGTTGAACGGATATATGCACATTCCTTATTCACGACTGTTCTCTCTTCTGCCGCCGTTCGTGCAGCCCTTATTTGTCTAATCAGATCCCTCAACCGCGTTGGCGCAGGCATTCTAACTGTTGAGACTTTCAAAGTGTGAAAAAGTTATCAGTACAAACTGACACTATTCTTGGCAACCACTGATTCTGCTTGAAAATATAGATTTTGAAATAAAAGTTACACACACAGTATAAAATTTCTCAAAGATTTAGATAAAACAATTCTACAGTTCAAATATTAATTTCATCAGTCTAACATATCAAAATCACAAGCCAGCAACTGGTAAACAGGCAGAATCAAGTGTTCCAACAATCAGTTATTGCAATTCCTATGAATTGATTGACACTGGCAACACACATACCTCGTTCCACAGCCTCATTGATAGCCTGTTTTATGGAGGCCATGTTAAAGGCTGGGTTAAACCTGAAAATGTACAGGCTCGTGCTGGTTTATTAGCATTGACACTTTTGTCAAACAAATCTACATGTGTGCAATGACACTTTTATGTACTTTGTACATATATACGTATATATATGTAAAATGACATCATTAAGTTTGCTTTCATTGTTATTTTTGACTACGTTAAATACAAAATAAAAGAAAACAGATAAAATTGTATGATTATGCATTACCCATGTTCTGAGGCATTCATTGTTTTTCAGCTCGTTTTTGTGTTTATGCCACAAGCTTCACAAAAAAACCAAGTGCAGACGAATACAAAACACCAACTCTGCTACCCTCCTAGTAGACACAGGATGAATTTGCGATATTATAGAGCATCTTAGTAGTATATTAATAAAATCAGCATAATTATTAATTTTTAGGAAAATAACTCAATCGTATGTCAACAAAAAATGCCAGCAAACTTTTGTTATTTCTTTCAAAGTAAAACTTAAATCTCTACTTAGTCTTCACATTTAATTAGTACATACTTCATTAAAATTTATTTATATATTTATCTGTGTAATTTATCTCTGTAATGATGCAATTGTCTTTTTTTTATCATTGTATGGAAGGTCGAAAACTTGTATAAATTAACTAAGTAAAATTTCTGTTTAAAATGAAAGACATATAGTCACACGTTTGTAAGAGTCTAAATCGTTCTAATCTCCAGTCGATTATTTGTCATGTGATAAGAAAAACATGACACAAGCATTGTTTTGAAACATCGTTTGCCTGACGCAAAAAGACAGACGAACAATGTTCCAGAAACATTCTGCGACTCGGTTTTCCTCCGTTCCCGATGTGTTAGAAATATTTTACGACATGAAGGGCATACCGGACTTGCGAGTTCAATCAGCGATCACGCGACGAGGAAACACAAAAGAGGCGAGAAAGATACGATAATATCAACCGCCACTTCTGCGAATAAACGTGTCACTCGCCTGATGATTTCACGTGCTTAGAATCACGACACTCAGCCGCACCACATTGTGAGACACGATAGCTTTAAAGTGTAAAAAGAAACTGCGAAGGACAAACGTTACGAACAGGGAGAGAGAAAGAGAGGGTTAGTTCCGCGACTGTGTTGTGAGACTATACTCTGTTGCAATTGATAAGAGTATACGAACGCGACGAAACCAGCGACTTCCTGTGCGACATGTGGAACTGACAGACGTGGACGAGTGAAACACACAAGAGGAAGTAAAAAAATATTTAAGGTGGAGTAAGGGGGCAAGGTTCTTTTCTCTTTTTCTCTCTCTCTCTTTAACGTGTCTTATGTGTTGCATTTATCTCCCGGAGGTATGAAGTAAACAGTCCCTGGCTCTGTTTACATTACAAGGCAACGGGATGACACATTAGAACGAGGGATCCGTCGACGATGACGGCGCTGGGGTTCGAAATTTCTTGACCGGAGAAGGAGGTCGACGGGAGTCGTTGCCTTCTTCGAGGATCAAAACCACCGTGCGGTGAACATAAACGGTGTGAGGTGCGAATCGTTGCGCCCTCACGTTCTCGTCTCTCTCTCTCGTTCCGTGGCACAGCCGAGGAAGTATATTCGAAACACCACATCGCCGGCGTGTTACCAATACGTTACATTCGGAGAAGGAAAACCGAGATCGTCTTGGACTCGTCGGCGGCCAACGATAGACGACGACGACGACGTGGATACGTACCCGTCACGGAGTCGTTAAAATTTACAGTGAAGGTAGAGCTAGCTCCTAGTCCGCGGTGCGAGCTCCATGAATACACACGATTTTGCTGCGCTGCGCGAAAATCCTTATCGACAATACGGTCGTCGACCAATACGGGCCACAATATGATACACCGCACACACTTGGCCTGGCTAAAGAGCCGTGTCCGCCCGCGCGATAATTCGAGTCACCTATAACGACACGCACCGTGCGTGTACTACTTTTTCTCTCTTTCTCTTGCGCGGGGTCTTCTTGCGCTATCTCTTTTTCTCTCACTTTTCTCCCACTCGCTCTCTCTCTCTCTCTCTCTCTCTCTTTCACTCTCTCTTCTCGTTCGACTCTCGTCTCTCAAGGCAGACGGCCGCCGGAGTAGAATTTCGCCTGTGTGTGGCAATTAAACACTCAAAGATGGCCGTCGCGCTACTGCCGTCAACGTTGTCACTGACGTCTCAGGGACTTTTCATGGAGAAAGAAGACCCGCAAGGGAGAACATGGAAGACGCACGATGACCGCACGCTACGCGAAAACGCGAGCGTCCAGGATAAGTTCAACCAGGATAAATTTCACGCGCTTCGATTCGGCGCGAGAACGGCGACGGTGACGACGCCCGTCGTGCGGAAGAAACGCGCGAAAATCGCCGTAACCTCAAACAGAAAAACGTCCGTGAATCATGCGTAAAGATCGAACACTATGCGTGAATAGCAGTGAATAAATCTCTTAGATGCGATCTGAAAAACATTGCTTTGTCATAGACGTAGAAAAAATTTTGCATCTCTTCCGTCATTGAGAGCAAACGCGAAAAGTGCAAAGCACGTGGGAGATGAGTTTTCTTAAACTTTATACAACGCTAATTTGAAAATTTTCTTGAAAGCGCGCAGAGAACAAAGCAATCTTCTTTATCACTTCGTTTGCACTTGTATCAGATAAATGAAAGCTATGATTTATTGTCTTACAAGTGTCATTGCACAAGTAATCATGTTTTCTTTCATGTGCAAAAACAAGTGTGCACATGAAAATGATACAGTATGTCATTTTTAAAATATTTTGCAAAAGATATAACTTGTATCTAAATTACATTATAGTTTTTGTTTCTGTATTTTATGAATGTTTGATGTGATTTCACCATTTGTAATTTTTGCACAAGAAAACTTTAATTAGCTTCTATGCCAGATACTTTAAATGTAGATCAAGAGTTTTTTTTGTTTCTAATTTTTAGTACAAGATTTTCTAAGTAATATTAATCTTAAAAAGAGGAAACTTAGAAGAAACAGTAAGTAGCTACGTATGCTTCTGAACAATGAGAGATTCCATCTTTGCGGAGAGAACTTAAACACAGAATATAAATTTTTACCTTCTATTGAGTTCCGGTGGTAATACGCTCCATTCTTCCGCCTCGTAATAAGGCCACATCGTGAATGTAGTGTGATGTATGATAAATGGTAAACAAAGAGCTTACAGCCAAAAAGACAAATGTGAAATAAAAAATCACGAATCTAAATATCAAGTGGCATACAGTTATGCGATCAATCTTGTACCTTCTTTATCACTAACATAATAGAACATTGAGACAAGGTAGGAACATTATCTCTTATCTTTGCGATTACCTTGATATCAAACATTGCACTCACACAAATTCAACAGTTAAGATTAATTTCAACAATTTTGTATGAACTACGCATGAATGCAGTAACATTACAAGTAAATATTATATTTTTCATACACAAATGTGTATTACATTTTCTTATTTATATAAAGATAATGAAATTAACTAAGATATACGGACAGAAAATGTAATAAAATTACTTAGATAAGTATGAGTTTTAATTTGTACTTCTGATTGACAAAAATACTATTACTTTGATTTATATATATATATATATATATATATAATAGAAGATTTGAAAAGTAAAAACCGTTATTTAAAAAATAAAATATTTTGACCGTAATAATCGAGTGTTGTTTTGAAGATAAAGAGATCTGTGATAAGATTCCTTTCTGAGCATGCGCTGCGTCACTACTCTGAATGACTACATTAGGCCTTGTTTGCAATAATCGCAGTTATAATATCCCCAGAATTGGCCAATCGCATTAATCAGTTCTGGACATTTTTCGACTTGCGATCCGTTGTAGATCCGTCATTAATCGCTCACGTGTGCGCACGACGAACAGAAACTTTTTTTTGACACTCTCCCAAACACTGCAATCGAGTAGTAAACAAGGCAAGAGCTGCATGTGTTCATATAACTTACAGGATTCTGCTAATGTTAAGTAAGCGAAATGCGGCCGCAGAAATTTACTCTCCCCTATGATGTAAACAGGTGAGCGGTTATTTGATAAAATATTAAATTATTTGAATAGTCAAAATCGATAAGATTTTTTAATTGTTACAATATCAGATGCTATCAATATTTTATATTTCTTCTTTATGAAACTTGAACTTGATGCTTCTTTTTTATCTTTTAGTTTTCCACAAATTGATAAGAAAGTTGTAATTGTCTCAGTATTTGGTAAATCTGAATATCGAGCAAAAGGATGCAAGACAAACATGCTCAGTTCTATTCTTCAGGTAAACCTCCTGGATAAACCACAAGTTGATGAGGAATCTTGGGTAGGATGATTTGTTTTAGATATATTATGTAAACTTTCTTTTGATGTGATTGTCAGATCTTTTTGTTTGTTTATCAGTCTGAAATTGAAGGATACTACAGTCCCAAGGAAAGAATTGTTTACTTACACTTGAAAGGATTCCTGGATACTTATGTTCTTCTAGAGGAATATACCAAGTTCACCAAAGAGCAGAATAGCAAGGATTTCCTTAGTACATGGGCACATATGAGAGATAAATACGCGAGAGCACTTTTAGTACTTTTTCACATATCTCATGTACTTATACTTACCCATCCAATGCACACCTTTGATTATAGTTATGTGCATTTATTTCGCGCTATGGATATAGTTAGGTTGGTATAAAAAATCTTGAAAATAGTTTGTTTGAAAAAAATAAGAAACAAATTGATTTTTTAAGTAAATGATAATATATGTAATAATGTAGACAGAAGATTTCTCCACAACTGTCTGACGTGTTAAGCAGTATTTATAGTTTACCGAAGGATTGGATTGCAAATGTCAGACCTTGTTCACCACGAATGTTATTTTACTTTGAAACTTGTCCAGCGGTATTCCAGGAAGCAGACAGTATAGCTAATATTAAAAAATTAGAACATGCTCTTGAAGATCAAATTTATCGTGTGTTAAGGAAAAATAAAATTGTCACAAATATCAGGTGTGAAAAAATAAATTTATTGATTTCACATAAAATCTTCGACAAGATCTTGAAATTATTTTTCTTTTTAGCTCAAATTCTTTATTTGCTATACCAGCCAATCAGGAATTTGTGTATATGCATACCGGAGGTATAGAGTCAAGGGATATTCTGGGATACATGATGAGACAGTTGATACAAAGTTGTAAACAGAGCTCTGGTAGTTTGACGTCGAGAAGCCTTGCCAGTCTGGATTCAAACAGTTGTCTAACAGACGATACAGAAACCGGTTAGATCAAAATGAATAAAAAAAAAGAGATTTTAATAAGTAGTGCAATAAGTATGTATGTGAATGTTGTGCATTTGCAGAACCGCGTTCGTTTCAACAATTTTTGCAACAACATATAAATCTGGCTTTTGCAAAAGGATTTGACGACAACGTCAGGCACTCAGTGCCAGCTCATTTTGAAGTATGTATGTGAATTGTGTGTTATTCAAATTCAACGTCAGATTAATATCGACTGAAATTAATAAGCTGCGTTTCACAGATACCTACTTTAAACATGTTTTTTCAAGTGGCAAACAAGGTCTTCGATTATTTTATTCATGGAAACGACAAAGAACTGTTGATGCTTCATAGTTTGTTGGATATCGATGTGAAATTCAGCAAAAGTCGTTGCAGCAAGGTACTTCCAAGAGCTTTACAGGCGTATCAAGAGAACTTGCCGCAACACTACACGAGGTAAAAAAATACTATTTAAGGTAACAGTATGTTAACGAAAATTTCACGAAAATCTCATGTTTCAATTAAATGCTGATGTGTTTCAGAGCGTACCACGAATCGAAATTGGCACACGCGGTAGCAGTTTTCGAAATGCACGCTCGTGGTCCGTTGTTTGAGGAATTTCGCGAGAAGTTGCAAGCAGAATGCGATAAACATTGGCGAGCGGGCAGACAGATGTGCGAAGTGTTATCGTTGACTGGTCACCCTTGTACCAATCCGGTTCATAGAGGAGGCAGCGAGGGAGCTGGCGGTGGAGAGCAAGTTGAAGGAAGCAGAGAGGACGAAAGGTAAGAAAAGATTCTAAATAATATTATTATTAAGTAAATAATATTATTTATTATAACCATCTCTGTTTCTCTACAGCGATCTATCCGTCAGAGAACATTGCAGCGGAGTTAGATACGTGTGCGCTTGTAATTGCGGTCGAATTCAAGGTGCGAGAGAAGATCCTTTCAATCTGAGACAGGCCAACTATGACTATTTCCAGATGTTGGCGAAACAATGCGGCTGTGCGCAATTAGAAAGCATACAGTTCCCTGTGTTTCAACCCAGCACACATAATTACAGGTAGATAATTCATCATTCGTCTTCCGTTGCACGATAATACTAACATATACTTCGTTTTTTTTTGTATAGACCAGCTCAGTTATTTTCATCTACGAAACGCCATGACTCCTTCAGTCGCAATGGCTCTTCCACTCCACAAGGAGACACGCAAGCTTGTAGCTTAGGAGCTGATACCTTAAATGGCAAGTAAACGTTGACCATATCAGAGACTTTTAACATATTAAAATTGTAAACGAAATTACAGATTATGGCACAGGCGGTCAATCACAGACGACGAGTGACCCGATCGAAGAGGACATCACTAGGTTAATCAACAAGACGAGTTTCACGCCAAGCGACTCGCACAAGGTTGTTATAGAAGCGACACGTGCCTCTGATAGTGACGTTGAAAATTTCAAAGGTAATATGACATTTCTTTTTTCATCATTTTCTAACAAAGAACGTCTACCTAAACATTTAAGCGTTTCACAGATAAATCTCTAGTCCGACAACCGTCGACGACGGAATATCTGCCCGGAATGTTGCACACCGAATCGCCAGCAGGCTTGCTGCCGCAATTTTCTAGCTGGTCCCTGATATGCCTCGGACCGAGCAGTCTTTATTCTCACAACTTAGGACTGCAGCATCAGAGCGGTATATTTCCTACCTCTGCGTTTCTTCTGCCGTGGGATGTGACCGTTAGATTGGAACATCAGAAAGAACGGAGTTCCTTGTGGCCCACTGTAGGCGATCACGGATCTCATGGGGGCTATTGCCCGCGAGGAGGCAAGAATTATCAAAATATGAACAACATTCGTAGTCGCAAATCAAAGGGAGGCAAAGAGTTTGTAGTGAAAATATTTGTCGGAGTGGAATACGAGTGTCCGCGCGGACACCGATTCATGGCATCGGCGTCCGACAAGGTGTTGAAAGCGACCGGAACCGGGATAGTAAAGGATAGCGGAAACAAGGTGACATCAAGCACGACTGACATGCCGCTTTATTTTGCGTGTCCTTGCAGGTATGTGAAGCTTGATGTTTATTGCAAAATTCATCGAGGAAATACGCGTATTTTTCTCTCTTTGTAGACAAACCAAATCACTGATCGCTCAATTAATGAGAATTCATGTTGTAACGCCGAAAGCGCCGGTGCATGTCACATTGAATCCTCGCGTACAACCTGGTCCACCGCCTTGCCCGATATTTGTTACTGGATGCGAAGAACCGATCAAACTTTCGCAAAGCGCTTACTGGATTTTGAGATTACCGTATCCTTTTTTGTATATATAATAAGAAAATTTTTATTTTACTAATATACGACATTCTTTTTCTTAATTAATTTTTAAAGTTATGTATATATGGGTGAGAAAGGCCCATATTTACCGCCCAAAGAACCAGTACCTTCGTCTCACGGGCGCTTACTGGCCGGGATGTATGGTATCAGTGAGGTTATGCCGGAAAAGAAATAAAAATGTATAATTTGTACAAAACCTGACGAGGATAATCATGGATGAGTTTTTATTTTCTGTAACAATTGTTTTTTTTTTTTTTTTTTTTTTTTTTTATAGAATATAAAATAAATAGAAAGTTCTTAGAAAATAAATAATCGATTCTCAACCTGAATTCTGGCGCCTTGATAACGCTGCGATGATGAATCGCTTTTGAATGTTCAGATGTTCACGTGAAGCCGTTTACGTTTGGCGATTGGTTCTATATCAATGTTTAAGTTTGAATTACACAAAGAGATATTTTTATAATTTTTAGTTTGTATCTCAAGAGAACAAGGACCATCTATGTACAATTAAGTTAGATAATATTTTCTGAAATAAATAACAGAGAGTAGATAAATAATAGAAAATAGAGATACTTGATTTTGTTAACTATTCTTGCGCCAAACGGTTTTCGCCGGTCGCCATATTTAAACGACGCAGTCGTTACGGCACATGACAAACAGATACGTACATACGAATGAGCGCTTCTGCTTGCATTTAAATTCGGAAGACGGTTATTTTTGTCTTGTAAATATAATTTGCAACGACGTGACAGAAATCGAGTTTCTTCACGCGATAAAGTTCTCATAATAACGGACGTTCTTTCAACAAACGTTACGAAATTGTGAAACAAACAAGATATTTTTGAAACATTATTTATAATTGACTGTTATTTATTTTTAGTGCAAGTTGATGATGTTGAACATCACAAATTATTTTTTGTTTAATTAAATCTAGTCGTAAACTCAACAAAAAAGCATCTGTGTGATTTATTTTATCTACTGTGTCAAATTGGTTAGTTGACAAATAGTTCATTGATAAATTTTTTAGATGTAACTTCTGTTAATGTTACAAAGTACAAGAGACTACATTTTTTTAAGCACTCTGATTGTTTGTAGGTAGAAGAATAATTAGTTGCAGACAATGCAGTTCAAGATGGAGTCCAAGTTCTTGCTGCTAATATTTATCATGTTGTTTAATTGTAAAATTGGAAGTACATCAATACTGGATTGGATGTGGCAGTCAAAAACAGATGATACCACAGTTGTAGTTGCTGATGGTGTACCTCTGGTCTCAATTCCTTACGAATCAATGACAAAAGATGAGAAATTTCTGCAGGAAGCTGCTAAATTTACAGATATTCAGGTGTCCTCTTCTTTGGAAACTTGCCAGCATAAGGTGATTATGAAGATCAAAACCTCTTGTTCCGATATGACAGAAGAAGAGTTAGCTAAGCTGAGTGTCAATCTTCTCAACTGCCAGTCAGCAGTTGAGGGCAGGAAAATGTTTCCTTGTACTGAAGAAATGGTATGTAGAGTTTATAAAATAGAAGTTTCTTTATGCAACACAACACAATATATAAAAAATACATTTTATTGAACTTTTACAAGATTTAAGAAAAAAAGGTAGAACACATATCTAACTGTTCTCTGTATTTCTTCAAATATAATTTTTTTAATGTCTCTTATTTAACATACATCAACTTATATTTTAAATATATAAAAAAACTTATTAGTAGCAGTACAACATAACAGTAGCTTATGTTGTACAAAACTTATTAGTAGCAGTACAGCACAACATAACAAGTTATAGCTCTCTAAACTCTTTATGAATACTGTGCTTGTTCAGACTTGCACACTTCCCCCCCCCCACCTTTTTCTTTAGAAGACCTCCCCAAAGCTTAGGGACTTCAATGTCCCTTCCAAGGATGTGTCATATAACGTCATCATATATTAACAGAAGTGCTTTATATAGATTTAATATTCAGTATGGTAAAATCTGTAATTAAGAAAAAAAGTTAAAAAAGGAAAAATATTTTTAAAACTGTGCTGAACAAGTGCAACTTTGAGAAAATTATGAAAACATAACTGAACAGAGTAATGTGACTATTGATATGTAAGTATAAAGACAAATATTTTTTTGTGATTTTAGTCACTTAAGCAATGCACAACGGACATGGATGCCGACATGTGGAATGCATATCATTTAATGAGTAATAGAGCTAGGGCAGTTTGCTATGCAGCTCGAAGTACACAATTTCGTGCTCTTACAGAGTTGACAGTCAACAAACTGATGCAGTCTGCGCATTCTCAAATTGAAGCATTGAACTCTTTGAAAGTAATCTATCATATATTTTATTTTCTAAAGTAATTTATCAAGTTGCTTTTATTCTAAGATTTCGCGAATCTCGCATTATGTAGCAAAATCAGGATCGTCTGGAGGAACAAACAGCAGAGGCTCTGTCCTTGTTATCCGAAGGAAACAAGGTACTCTTGGAACAACAGAGTTATCTGAAGGACGCACAAACAACAGCTCACAACATAATAACAACAAATCTACGAGATTTGAACAATGAGAAGGCATTAATACGATCCGGACACGTTCAGCTCGCAACTATGGCAGAGGATATAAAGAAAAAACTAGGTAGTAAATTTTTTTCATGTTTCCCTCTTTATTATCATATATTTTATGTGTGTATAAATCTTTTGTAAAAATATTATAATATATATTTCAGAAAAAGCACATCAAGATCTCGAGCAGCAAGCGATGGAACGTGGAGAAAATCATCGGGAGTTATTGCAAGACTTAATGAAAATACAAGAACAATCGCAAGCGATATGGGAGAAGATCGAATTGAGCACCAATCGTATATTGGAGCAACACGAGCAAACCATTGAACAGTATGAGGAAACGTTTCAGAAACTCGAGCAGATTAACAATACTATTCAATATATCTGGGATCTCACCAACGTAATGCGCACAGAAGTGGACCAGAAGTTAGCATGGATCACTGCCTACATAGGCGATACTGGTATTATTATTGCACAAATACAAATGTGTAAACAGAATTTGAAGTTTTGTTGAATCAATTATATATCAAATTGAAGTCACGGTTAAAATTCAATCAAGAGGCGTGTGTCAAGATAATTTACATCTTATTTTCAGGTGAACAAATGCAGAAAGTGTATCGCATATCTTTGCACGTTGTGTACATATTGATAGCGATGATAGTTGCCGCGTTTTTACAAGCGCCACTTTTGACCAGAGCCACTATTATGAGCATCGTACCGATTAATGTCGCAACCTACTTAAAACACGGCGTGGACGCTTGTCTGGATTTTACTTCTATGACAGTATTGATACTCTTGATCACTGCAAGTATGTGAATATCATACATATATGGCATATTCTATAAGTGTAGAATAATTGTTTAATTAATGCAAAGTTCTGCTCTATCGCAGTGCATTTTATAATGATGGGAATACAACGTATGTTTCGATCAAACAGTCAACAGAAAACGACGACAGAGCCAGTTAAGATAGTCCATCAAAACGGACATACAAACGGAGATGCGTACAAATACATCTCGTCGTCGTATTCCAATACCGTTTCGACACGACTGCACACAAAAGTAATAACAAAAATACGGGAATTCTACAATCTTATTATTTCGCAAATAAACCATTGTACAGGTATCATTCCGATTTGCAACGAAACTTGTCGCGAAAGATTATCTCAAGCGATTGCTTCAATTCAGTCTACTATTTTTTTTTTAAGGAAAAATCAGTGCCCTGATAAAATCGATTATGTCTTGGGGTCAGTACAGTTTGAGCGCGCACGAAGAGCTTTCCTGTTCCTATTTACCGTCGAAGAAACACGACGAGGTTATTTATACCTACGAAGAAGCAATTCCAAGTACGCTGTCAGATTCAACGCAACATGATTCTTACAATTCAAAGACATTGGATGAAGAGGAAGAGGAAGATGACGACATAAGTAACATAATAGACGTATTCGAACTAAAACGTCGCATGCGTAAGGATAGGTCTCATTCCCGAAGGTAGACAACACTGTGAAAGTTGGAGGTTTGAAAAATCTAAGTAGATACAATATCTTTTAAACTCCAATTCTCTGTGATACAGCAACACTCCGTTCACATCGCCGCCGAAGGTTCCTTGCATGGGTATTACGCGAGCTGGCAAAAGATGTCGATCATTCACTTCACCCGGACAACTCTACTGTTATCGTCATGCTACTGGCACGTCCATTATCGGTGATAATTACGAGTAGAATTAAAATGCGCGAATATAGTTTTTTTTTTACTAAAAGTTAACACTTCGCCGACGAGTGAAATGGTTTTAAATGTGTATCTATTATCGTTAGGAAACACGTATTTTCTTTTTATACATGGATTTTAGCGCGTAAGCGATCTATTCAAACGCAGTTATAGAATTCCCTCAGGGTTCGGATAGTCACAACTTAATCAGTGAGCGATACTGTGTATCGTCGTCACTTCTCGCTCCGTTATTATTGCAGGGTAAGATGAAAAAACTCGGGATCTTGATATAAAGTATTAGAATAAAAAAATCAAATCTTGATATCTTATATAAATGATGGAAATATTTTGACAACATTTTAGTATCGATTCAATGTAACTATAATTGTACATATAACTCGTAGTTTTTACATTGTGTTTAAATATTCGTTTAATAGTTGAAAAGTCATACGTAACAGTAAACATAAAAATAAAATTATAATATTATTCATAGTTTTGTGTTACTTATATAAAAATGTATTTTCCAGAGACACATAGGCTCTCTACAATTATGTTATACTTTCTTTGTAGTAGAAAAAAAATTTTATTTTTTGTGTTTGTATAAGCGTGTAAATGATAAAATAGTTTTAATAAATACAATACGTGTGTGCGATATACAATGTAATATTTTCTAAACACATCAAAGAGTACAAATTTGGTGTAAATGATCCTGTAACACTTACGAAACTTTGTAAAGTGATGAAAATACAAACCTATGTTTCTATGTTCCTGCAACATTGTGCGAGAAATTCTTTTAAAGATCATAAGCGAGTAAGATATGTATTTCTTTTTGTCATTCACACATTGCCATGTTGAATTGCGTGCACACAGCATCGCTAGTCAGTTCCAAAAAGTTTGTGTGAGTATTTAGACCAGTGCCTACCACCAAATTGTGCAGATTGCAGTAATTTGTGCCGTGATCAAATAGTGCAAACCATGCGTTTGAAATAGACTCGGCCTGTGTTTATAAATGTAATAATATATATTTATATATTGATTCTGTGTGTGTGGTGATGGTCGATACATGTTTTACATAACATTTCGGCAAATCGAAAAAACTTACCGTAGCAACGCACGTCTTATTTGTCTCTTTAAATGAAATCTTAATTCTTTCGTGTGATTTCGAATTCGACATTCTGTGAGTTGCTCTGATCACATTCTCTTCCGGTGACATGTTTAGCTGTATATCATATAGATATGTAAGTCGGCATTATTCTGCGGTTGATTACAGTAGAACTCCGGGATACAGTAGAATTTCGAGCGCATTGGACTGATTTTTTTAGAATTTGAAATTATTTTCTTCCCTTTTCAGTTAGCGACTGACCACGTAGCAAGAGACAAAATTATGTTTCTTTTTAAATTATGTTTCTTAAAGGTCTCTTAAGGACTTAAGGTCAATCGGAGAATCGTTAATAGGGAAGGAAACTTGATCCGTCCATAACGGAAAAGTCGAAATTGTGACGCCTGAAACTACTAGAGTTCTATTGTATTTGAGACCGTGTTCTTACCGTATACAGACAATTGACGTCGTGTTGCCGACAAGCGTTCCACGACGACCAATTCATTATTTGATATCGAAATTTTTGCATTATGAATGTGCACTGATCACCGAACTTCCTAGAATAAGAATACGCTCGTAAAATATATGTGATGAAAAGAAAAGATCAATAGACTTTACAAAATCTCGTTTCTTTTAAAAAATTGGATAATTAATTTAAAACATTCTAAATTTCTGATTTTTACTATAGTTTATTTTAATTCTTTATTTCTCGATAAAGCGCGTTGTGTTACAACTTGAAAAAAAGATTTATACACTTTCATCAAAGTTTTTGACACAATTTGGTATTTTCATATGGTTTTTGTAAATGCAACCACGTGATGCTCAAAGCGACAGAAAATAACGTTAAAGCCGAGTCGTTCTCATGAAGTGAAAAAGCGTGGACATAGTATATTTGTCGAGCGGTGCGTCTACGCCAAAGTAAAATATACAAGCTCCATATAATGGCTGATATTAAGTTTCCTTTTATGCACGTACATAAAAGAAGGAACAGCTGAATTATCACGGAAAGATAAAAGGACTTTTGAAAACCGTAAAGAAGTTAGAAAATTCTAATAAAACAACAATCACAACACACGATATTAAATTTGTATCTTTTAAGTTTAAACAGAGAATAACAGTCGTGAGACGTAAATATCTATGATATGGAATTACCACTTGACAACGCAGGAAGCATGCAGAGGATATGGAAAAAACAGTTTAGCGAACAAGACGCATATCAAGATCGTCATCATTCCAACCAGACTGCAAGTGCAATACTTGCACTTTCCCTTGGACAAATTGCTTCTTATAATTAGTAATAAAGTTTTGTTATCAGCTGTCCGAAAAAAAAAGAATTAACATGTTAATTCATTAAATACATGAAGAATGTATTGTCATGATGAGAAGAATTAATAGTTTTAAAAAAACTTAAGAAAAAGAGAGCATATAAATTATTCTCAAGATGAAATAACTTGAAAGAAAATTAACCATTTTTCCTTGATGTATCAATTTGCGACGACTTCGACGAGTCTCGAGAAGCGTGACGAAAATAATACGGTGGCGAACCGATCCTTGCATCATCTCCGTGCGTCGACATCTCGTTCTTCCTTTTGACATTTTTCGACGATCGGACCATCACACACAAATCGATTATTTTTTCACAGAAAGAGAAAAGAAAACCAACGGTTTTTTCGCGAAATTCGTCACCAAAAAGCACACAACTACTTTCACGTTCGTTTTACTTTTGTTTTTAACGTAACTTTACCGATGCATTTGTTTTTTGATTTACATAGAGATAATGTTACGCATTTGTATTTCTGTTTTTATTTATGTGTTATTATTACTATTGTTATTTTATTTATTTATATTATTGTTACACGAGAAAAGTTTCATGCTGTAAGATTTCGCAAATTGTAATTGTCGCGTGAAGCATCAGATAGACCGCGACCACGCAGCTGTTACGCCGTCGACGAAACGCAGCAGCCGCCGTCTTGCAGCCGGCCACCCGTTCTTTGCTGCAACGTCAACGTCAGCATCACGCACCAAATGTGCCGCAAGACTCGTCTCTTGTCAATGGCACCTGTTTACAAATATTCCAAATATCATAAAACGATACTGTCACCAGCAAAAAGATAGAGCCAGTGTGGTGTAACATTCACGGTTGAAGGTAAATTTTCAATATTTTCAAGTAAAAATAAGAAATATGTATATTTGCAAATTATACATGACACTTGCTACGTCGAATTTTAAGAAGACAAAAAATTGGAGCTACAGAGATTTTTCGACCTACAAAATGTTTCGATTAGAAAGAACATTCTCTCTCTCTCGACTTACAGACGTTCGACATTTATTCTCAATCCTACATCTCTCGCACAAATACATTGGAATAAAGAAAAGGAGAAAGAAAAAAGAAGTACCGATGCAGAAATAAATTTGTTTTTGCGAGATCTACATTGAGTTGTATCTGTTCAAAAATCCCATGCGCTCGGAAACTGCTAGAATTACTACTGTAGCTTTTATATTCTCGAAAAATATTTGTTTAAAAATATTTTCAAAAACCTATCCGTCTATTTTTTTCGAGAAATTTTCTGCAGAAACTGACAAAAACTTTGAGTTAGGGGTATCTTCGAGTTAAGGTTCGAGCTAGCAAATGTATATATTAATCTTTTATTTCACAAACTGCGACGTTTTTATCTGCTTTTCTATTGTTTCTTCTCTTTGAAAAATTAGATGGAACGAGCACCTGTCGACAAGTGTGTTTTTTACCTATTGTCTCACGTTATGTAGGAGTTTCAGATTTTTTGAAACAATATCTCTATTCAAATACCTTTCTATTGAACGTTTATATTTTTTTACACTTGCGATTCGGACTTGCAGATATTCTTAAAGTATAATTAATGAATATTTTTCTACGCGAAAGAAATGGCATATTTTTAACAAAAATTTTTTCTACATACACCTAAAAAAACATATCTAAGTATTTATAAAAGTTATTTGCTTTTCGTGAGAAAATAGCATTTGGCGAGTAGATTTGATGCTTTTGCTGTGTGTTTCGAAATTTATTATTGCTACAGAATCAAAAGTAAACTCTTTTGACAAATGGCACTTTACGTCAGGATTGGCAGCGTGGTATATAAATCATCAGCAGCTTGTAAATCTTATCCTCCTGTCTCTCTTTTAAAAATTCTTGTTCTTTTCAGATTTACTCAAACGACATATAAACTTATCCGCTACGACATCAAATGGCAAAAAAAAAAAAAAAAAGAACGCGTCTATAACTCTGTATGAATAACGATCCGAAACCGGCGACGATTGGTCCGAGTGCATTCTTGGTCTCGCGAATTCGCGAGACGGAAATATATACACCGCGTGCGTTTCTTTTATTCGGCTCGCTTCCTGTTAGCGATACTGTAACGCCGGTGCCGTGCTCTTTTTATTTCAGTCCTTGCATTATACGCGGACAGAATTATCGCGCAACGTCTTTTTTCGACTTCTTCCTGCCTTCGGTTTTGCTCCCGGTCTAGCTTCTTTTCGGAACTTTGCCATTGTATTTTTTTAAAACTATTTAGGTATTTAAATAATTAGACAAGTAAGCTTTAAATCCAGATTAAAAAATTAGTTACAAATTAAAATAATCGTGGAAGCTACAATCTCGACTTTTTGAGAAAAAACAGTGCGAATCTCGCGCGAAGACTAAATTTTCTGCACAATTGCATCATCTCTTACGCGTTTGATATAATTTCAACATTGTTTTAATAATAGAAAATTATCAAGTTTCGCTGCCAGTTTTTGTTATTTTTTAGTTATCTCGCAAAAGACATGATCCGCGTGATGTCGCAAAAGACATCATCGCGGTTGTAGACGAGACGATGAAAGATATGATGAGGCGGCTTGACAGCAACGAAAGATCCGGGATTCACACGATGTACCAAACCGTTTCTTTTTTCTTCTTTGTACACTTCGCGAATTTTTCATCGTTTTGTGCGTACTTTTGCGATGCTGTCCGTTTTGTATAAATTATAAAACAGATCAGATGTAGTAGAAAAAATTAAAGAAAGAAGAAATCAAATCTTTTTTTCAAATCATAATTTTAACAACGTTATACATTGCTATTTTGCGTAATTATTTCATAGCGTAATTATTTCATTTGCGTAATTTTTAATCAATTTTTATTATTTTCTTTTTCAACTTGTCTGTATTTCCCTAGAACTGATCGGGGTCCGGGAGAGGAAATAGACGATACGACGGAGTGACGACGTGCGACTTGATGCGCTGCGACGCCGCGGATTCCATTTACCCCTTTTCGTTTTCTTTTGTGCTTCCTTTTTCTCCCTCTCCCCGTCCGAGCGTGTCTCCGTCGCTCTCTCGCGTCACCGCGGTCGTCCACGTATAACTTGACAGCCATAAAAGACGGCCGCTCGACCGACATCTGGCCTGACGTATACACTTTGTAGTCCCCTACCTATGCGTAAAAGCCAGTCTCTCGCGTCATCCTCAGTCTCCCGTTGTAGAGAGTACGGGAATTGACAGGACGAATCGTCGACGCCCTTTCAGAAGCGCGCGAAAGATATACAGTATATGGTCTCTTCGGTTACGCTCGCGCGGTCTTTTAACTTTTTCTGCGTCTAGAAGACGCCTTTTTTCTCGTGTAGGAATTTTTCGTAACGAATTCTTTAGAAAAAAAAAATAACAATTATATAACGTACACAGATATAAATGAAAACATTGATGAGAGAATTCGCAAAGACTTTTAAACATATATAATACTCAAGAAAGGAATTTATTGATATTACTTTTATTTTTTGTAACAAATTTTCTCTGCGATAGAACTAAAATTGTGTGAAGATCCGCAGGTTTCACAAAGAGAGATGTCGCGTCGGCGCGGCTTTTGAAGTTTCCGATAAAAGGGAATCAGATCAGACGTAGTAGAAGAAACTAAAGAAAGAGAACTTTTCTAGCGAGAGCGAGAGAGAAATCTCTCCCTAGAAATTTATAATTCGAACCGCCTGTCGGCAGCTAATTTCCTGTCCGAGAAGGCGTGTCTACGACCATAATGCTTTCTCGCGGTTAACCTGAGCCGGATGAGAGTCCCCGATGAGATTCGGTCGAGGATGAAGAGTTCACGGGTGGACCCCAAGACCTCCTCTCTCTCTCTCTCTCTCTTTCTTTCTTTCTTTCTCTCTCTCTCTTCGCACTTTTTTCGAAAATGGTGGTCGCAGCACTCGACGATCGCGAAGCAGCTGCTGCGACGGATTCAACTTGAACGCTGTTACGAAGAAATGATAATGAAATGACGAACGCAGCCATTAGGAGCAACGTACTTGGCGGTCCTTTTTATTCATTATTTTCAAAGAGACTAAAAACTTTTCTCGAAATTTATTATTTTTATTGTGTTCTTTACAGAGAGAAAGACAAAGTGATTGAAAGAGAGAGAGAGAGAGAGAGTTAATTAATATTTTAATTACATCTACGTGAAACTTGGGATTTATTTCACTGTATATCATATAAGAAATCAACTGTAGAATCAACAAAATTAATTTATTTAACAATCTCTATGTAAGGAATAGCAAGAGCAAAAATAGAAATAGTCTTCACGAGGAGAGGCAAGAGAAGGTCGCTCCCTCTTCATTAACACATACTTCATCGGCGACGCTTAATGAATCAAGCGTTCATATATCAGCTCGCAACAACTTCTGCGGTGTTTTTTCAAGAGGCTTGATTTATCTGTGTGTCGAACACAGCCGGGGAGAAAAAAAAAATCATTCCGGAGGAACCATTTTCGGTATCCGAGTAACAAAGTTAGTTACAAGTTAGTTTGCTATCGCGAGTCGATCCGAACAATATATGAAGATTCTTCTATCTATCCTGAGAAAGACGAGATCCCATTGCGAGCTTCGAATCCTCGATATTTCTATATCGAAATTCAAAAATTGTTTATACAATTCCAATTTATTTATACGATTTAAACTTAATTAATTTTTACACGCATAATCGCGTAAATCTCTGCATTCCTTTGAAGAATCGTGTTTTGTTTCTTCCATTTGTCCTTTCCTGCCTCTTTTTTTTCGAGGGTCGCTTGCAATATACGGTTACTCGAGGGCGGCATTTCGGCTTGTCAGACCAAAGACGAAAAGAAACCGCTGTCATCGTTATCTTCTGTACCGTACTTCCGGCGAAGTTACGGCATCGCGAAGTTTTCAACGCGACAAAGAAAAAAAGATGATCCATCGAAGAGAGAGAAAATTCAAAAACAATTAACGCAAATTAATTTTTGAATATTTGGCGAAACTTGTCGTTTAATTTCCTGAAATTGGAAGTAAATTTGATCATCAAAATAGTCGTCATTTTGTCGTAGAGCTAGCATATCGAACCATAAAGTTTTTTGATTTGTCCCGACAAGTGCAATTTAGTTTACTTGAACAGCGTGTTTTGAGCTCGATATGAAATGTGCGCAAAACAAAAAGCGCAGGTATTTAAACAACGCTGGTGTTCGACGAACGGTTTCGAGCGCTCGTCGATTTTCCTTCAGCGGTCTTTCTCTGCGTGTCCTTTTTGTTTGCCGTAATGAAAACGTATGAGCTTTACTTGGCTATACGCCGCCGAACGCTCTCGACGAGAAACGCTGTCGAGCGGCGCTTATTAGTGGCCTTCGCGGTATCGTAAAGTAAATCTCACGGAAAAAACTCGCGGGAAGTTACTCTTTACGATCCCATCGTCTTCATAGGCACCGATGGCACGAAGCGGGTCCGGAGGAATTTACTGCTTCCACGTTCCGATCTATTTTAATGACGGCGATGATCTTATCGCTCTCGGTTAGTGCGAATCAATTGCAGTGCGAGTCGTACATTTACGTTTTTCATCAACATTCGTGATAAATTTTAAGAAAAATAAATATCTTTATTTATTAAGAAAAATAAATATCTTTATTTAAAAAAAATTAAATGTAATAAAAGTAAAAATTAAATGTAATAAATAAAATTAATAAATCAATTAATATAGAAAAAGCAACTTAAATGTACCAGCGTCGGTTTCACGGCAAAGACACAACTCCGCCATTGCTAAACTGATGGGCGGATCTCTACTAAGGGGGGACTCACCTGTTTGAATGTACAGGTATTCTCACTTGCGGGTTTTTTCTACTGGTGTTCTCAGAAAGCTTCAGAAGCGATTTGTAGGCGCGGAAAAAGATGGGGAATACATAAAATACAAAATGGCGATACTACAATAAGATCCTTCGAATGAAATTTCGAGCTTCGGTTTTTCCTAGTTGCTAGTATTTTCAATTATTTAAACTTTAACTTGTGCGCGTTTTATATTTAAGCGTCTTTGTGTACGATTTTCTTGAATAATCGATGTAATAATTGACATTCTGTTTTTTCTCTTTTGTCAAAGAGACAACAAGTGCTTTAAACCTGTCATATTTATCGTATATTGTTTCTAGATACAGATAGTCCAGATGGCTCGAGAAAATAGCTAAAAAAATGGCATTCTCGATGCAAAAGAGAGACGTAAAGTGCCCAGATGTTTGTCGGATTTGGAAAACCGAGGTAAAGTAATTTGCCAACGTTTCTACCTTTAATAAGAAAAGGTTTTGTATTTTTATTTTGAAATATGTAGATCTCTAATGCATATATTTTCTTAGAAAGAACGTACACTTTTTACGTGACGTTTTAAAGAATAATATAATTAATTTGACACATTTTTGTACTTTGTTTTTGTATTTTGTATTTAAGACAATACAAAAAAAAACCTAACGCTTGCGCGATTCCGATGCGATTTCCGTCGCTGTGACTGAGTGGTTTGGTTGCATCAAAACGCTCGAATTAACGTCTTCGGGGAGGTATAAAACCTACATCAAAGGGAATACGAAGTTGCGCGGTCTCCGGCGTTTCGACCCCATCAACTGTCGCGCGCGTTTTGTTGATAAAAAATGCTTTACGGCCGCGGAGAAGGCTTCAGCAGGAACTCCTCAAATTTCCTCAGCTGGAGGCTTCACAGCTTCACATTTATCTCCGATGGCGCAATTATAATCGCACAATTATATCGCTGATGGGACAATTAATTTCGCAACTTATCGTTTACTGATCGAAAACGATATAAAAGATTTTATTTTCAGATAACTTAGTGCACTGTATTTATTTTAATATTCAAATTTGCTTTTTTTGTAACATCACTCTTTTCGAATATTTTAAAATAATATTTATTCGAATGGCACAGCTGGATATTTTACGTATCAGTGAAATAGTATCATCAGCGGTACATAACGACTTCATCTCATTGCCAAAGTCCTTATAAGAAGAAGTCTCTAAAACAATGTCTAATACAAAACAACTTTTCTGTCCACCTTGGAAAGACATCTGGCGAACATATGTTGGATTATCCTTTAAAAGAAAGTATATTAGTTCGTGTGACATTATGCGTGTGAAATTGTGTGCGAAATAACGAAAAAATTTAATCGTCGCTCCGAACATTAACAGAAACTTAACACACTCTTTTATAAATAAAATTATAAAAATATTTAACATATGTAAGATAACTTACTAATTAAATTAACTTTTATTTATACTTACAAAAATTTGTGTTTATATATATTTATAAAATTACATACTATATATCTCAAAGATTTTTATATATTATATAATATATTTATAATTATGTTATAATATAATTATAATATAATTATATTTATTATGTAATATATAAATATATTATATAATATATTTATTATATAATATATAAATATATTATATAATATATAAAAATCTTATAATTATATAATATATTTATATATTATATAACAAATATAATTTTTAGCGAAAAAATAATATACAAAATAGAGACAGAGAGTAGAGTAGAAGATAAAAAGAATTCTCGTTTTTTGTGACTTTTTGCGTCCGTTACTTTTACAAATGTCGAAAAATATATTGTTTTGAGCAAACTTGAGACGAGAATTCCAGCATTGTTATTTTCTTTCTTGTACTATAAATCTAAGTTTTCAATCCCATATGGTCTACATATGGTAGTAATTTGGGATACCTGAACGTCCAAAGTCCTACGTGTGACGGTTGAGAAGATTTTTTACAAAAGAAACTTTATTCAACATTGTGTTAATTTTCTAATTTGATATTTCGCACAGTTGAGACGAACTTGTGTCGAAGATATTAATTTATTATTTAAATGTGCGTGTCGTGCGAATTACAGCGAGCATCGATCTATTTTTCCCGCTTTCCGCAAGAGCGAAGTATCGAAGCGAAATACAACTCCGATTACACTTGCCGAGTTTTTGCTTAATAGTTAACACATGGCCGTAATTGCAACCGTAAAGTTTACGATTTAACCCTCCAAAAACATCAGCAAACAAAAGACAAAAAGATCACAGATTCACTACGGGAACCACCTGGATCTCGTAAATTATTTTTGAAGTTTTTTCTATTTGCAGAAATGTCACTTGTTTGTGATATATTTTATTCCACAAAAAATCCATTTTAAAGGGAGTTGAGAACTGACCAAATGTTTTTATCAGTTATTTAATTATTTTAATCACTTATATACACAGAGAGAACGGTTTCTTTAGATTTAACAAATTTCCAATGAAATTACTCCAATGAAATAATTTCTTTGGATTTAACAAGATTTGTTAAATCTAAAGAAACCGTTCTCTTTAGATTTAACAAATCTTGTTAAATCCAAAGAAATTATTTCATTGGAATAATTTCATTGGAAATTTGTTAAATCTAAAGAAATCGT